>VOPJ01004551.1:0-26616 GCA_014673585.1 Semibalanus balanoides
CCGTCACAGCTGTTACAGCCGACACAGCTGTCACAGCTGTCACAGCCGACACAGCCGACACAGCTGTCACAGCTGTCACAACCGTCACAGCCGTCACAGCTGACACAGCCGTCACAACCGTCACAGCCGTCACAGCCGTCACAGCCGTCACAGCCGTCACAGCCGTCACAGCCGTCACAGCTGTCACAGCTGTCACAGCCGCCAATAGCTCAGCTCCGGTCACGCCGGCAGATTCGGCTTCGGACCAACGTCGGCCAAGCGCCTGCTCAGGAATTTTCCTTGGAGATATGCGATGTCAACAGGCTGCATCTTAATTAAGCGATAACCGCAGCAGCTAGCCTCAGCGGAAACACGTGCTGGTGCGGGGCCGCCGTCCGGCCGACTGGGCGGCTCACCACACTTGTTTGGACAGCTCTAGTGGTGCTACTCCGCCGGCCAGCAGCGACTCACCACCCCCCCCCCCCCCGCGCGGGGCGAGTGAAATGGGACTCGCAAAAATGCAGCCACTAATTGTCAGTTTTTGTTCTTGGACGTGTGGTGTCTCGGTGTGTGGTTTCCGTCGCGTCTAACGTGGCTCCTGCGGCACACTACATTGGGTAGAGAGGGTGGCAGATGTCAGCATTTTGACACAATGGGAGCTGGTGATGCTTTTTTCTGGGTTTGTTGCTGGGCGACAAAAGCTTGCTATCAGCTACAAACGCCTTTGGTCCTGGTAGCGCCCTTGACCTGCGGAAATGGTCTTCAGCTTGGGACGACAGTCTGAGTGGGACTCGGCAGTTGGATTCAGTCGGGACCCGCGGTTGGGTCCCGCGGTCGGAGTCGGTTGGGTCCCGCGGTCGGGGTCGGTCGGGTCCCGCGGTCGGGGCCGGTCGGGACCGGAAGCTGGCGGTGTCGGTCGGTGAGCCGCGCTGCCGACTGACACAGACCAGACGGGACGGCGGCCGGGCCAACTCAAACAAACACGCCTGCCGGCAGGCCGCCCTCTCTCTGTTTACGGCCCGGCCGCCCCGCCCCGCCCCGCCCACCGGACGGACGGCCGAGGTCAAACACCTGACCTCCACTGACCTCGACCGGGTCACTGGCTGACCCGTCCGGTCACCACAGCGGCGGCAGGGACGCTGGTGAGCCGGCGGACCGTGCTGGCGAGGTCAGGGCGGTCACCGGCAGTCGGTTGTTGACCGAGTGTGTTGGACAAGAGGCTGGACTCCAGCAGCGGACGGAGCAGAACTGACACGGTGTGACGCCCGGAAACGGGATCAGGCCGCGCTGACCTGGTGTCGCCTCAGGGCACGCAAGGTTAACAGCCTGCCGGCGGGGTGTGGCCGGTAAACAGCCGGGGTCAGCCCGGCCCCGGCGGCGCTGCTGCGCAGCTGCGGTCAACCACCGGCCGGCGGCCACGGGGCAGCCGGCGGCGACAGGCGACCGGAAACGTGGGTCACACTTCTGACCCCGGCAGCTGACCAGTGCAGCAGGGCGGCCGCACGCGCTGACTGGCTGGCAACGGACACTGCCACAGGCCTGATGACAAGCCGCAGGCCACACGCGGGCAGGAACATTGCTGTGTGGCTCCAGGGCCGGCGTCACAGGGGGGGGGCAGGAGGGGCAGCTGACCGCCCAACCGCCAGCAGGGCCCTTTTCGGCCAGCCTGGCGGGCGGACGAGCTGACGAGACCGCGCGAAGCGCGGTATCATTGGTCGGAAGACCACGCGCGGTTGAGTTAGGAGCACTTCTGAGGTTCTTTTGAGGCACCAGGGCCCTCTCTGAAAGACCAGAGGGCCCTTGGTCGTTCAACAAAGCCCTGTACATGTCATAGGGCCCCTGTATGAGCCAAAAGGGCCCCTGAACGGGTCAGAGGGCCCCCTGAACTCGTAAAATGGGTCCCTAGCCAGCACAGAGGAGCCCCTGGTCAGGTCGGAGAGACCGCCGAGCATGTCGGCAGGGTGAAAAAGCAGCCAGCTAAGTCCCTCGCCATGTCTTCAGGGCCCCTGGACAGCCAGCTTAGCAGCCAGCTAAGTCCCTCGCCATGTCTTCAGGGCCCCTGGACAGACCAGAGGGCCCTGTGCACTGTGCAGGTCAGAGGGATCAGACTAAAAGTGCCCCTGTGCAGGTCAGAGGGGCTCCGACCAGACTAAAAGAGCCCCTGGGTAGGTCAGAGGACCCCTGACCAGACTAAAAGGGTCCCTGGGTAGGTCAGAGGGGCCCCTTTACATGCCGAATGGGCCCCTTGCCAGCACGGAGGAGCCCCAGGGCAGGTCGAAGGGCCCTCTTAGCATGTCGGCAAGGCGACAAAGTTGCCAGCGCAGACCCTTGCCAGGTCGGAAGGGCCTCTTAGAAGGCTGAAGGGCTCCTGGAGGATCAGACCAAAAGGGGCGACCTATATCATTGTGTATTATTATGTACAGCGGTGTCAATTTATTAAAATTATTGGGGGGCCCTAATGCTAACTTTATAGATTTTAACTTCATTCTTACCATGCAACGCCATAGGCCTAATGTTAAAATTTGATATCCTTGGGGGGCACGCCCCCCCCCCCAAATTGCATACAAATCGACAGCGGTGATTATTATGTATTAAATAGTGTCAGTCATTTACACTAGGGCTTGCCTGATCGTTTAAAATTCACCATACATTTCATTCGCGCTCGCTCGTTCGTCGCCAACTACGACGCCTTACTGGTAAATCAATGATAATGCGTGCGGTAACGAGAAAGACGAGAACGAGAAAGAAAGAGAAAGGACCTTTTTTCTGGAACAAGGGCCCTTTTGGCCAAGGGCCCTTTTTCTGGTAAAGCTGACCCCCCCCCCCCCCCCCCCTCCAACCGAAAATATGTGGCGGCGGCGCTGTGTGTCTTCAGAGATAAGACACTCGCTAAAACTGACTAGACCGAACTTATGAGGCATTGTCGGGTAGCCATTAGCCAACTCAACATCGGAGCTCATTTAGGTCGGTTGATGGATGTCATCTCTTCAACATACTTCTTATTGTCAATCCGATGATGACCTGCAAAACGGATAAATACTAAATTTGAAACGCAGTAAAGCTTGGAAGAAGCATGGCTTCATGGCTGCCGGAAGTTCCTCGCTTGACGATAACGATGGCCTGTAGTTGGCACCTGCCGCACCTGCCGCCGCTGCGTGTTTGGCCTGGGTATGAATGGCGCGGTGCGGTACTGGTGGGAAGATTCGCACGGCCGACACCGCGCCCACATTGTGCCCCGTGACCCTGCGCCGGGGTCAGCAGCGGCGCGCTCCGTGTCGCGCCCTCTGCCCTCGTGGCTCCAGCGCGTGGCACCTTACGCGGCCGACACCGGCTGACCGGAAGTCAGGGTCAGACACTGAACCCGACTCCTGTCGGAACGGTCGGCCACCTCCGCCCACTGAACCCGGCCGCTGTGTCGCCCAACTGAACTGAACCTCCGGCCGCTGTGTCGCCCACTGAACTGAACCTCGGCCGCTGTGTCGCCCACTGAACTGAACCTCGGCCGCTGTGTCGCCCACTGAACTGAACCTCGGCCGCTGTTTCGCCCACTGAACTGAACCTCGGCCGCTGTGTCGCCCACTGAACTGAACCTCCGCCGCTGTGTCGCCACTGAACTGAAACCTCCGCCGGCTTGTGTCGCCCACTGAAACTGAACCTTCCGCCGCTGTGTCGCCCACTGAACTGAAGCTTCCGGCCGCTGTGTCGCCCCCACTGAAACTGAACCTCGGCCGCTGTGTCGCCCACCGAACTGAACCTCGGCCGCTGTTCGCCCCACTGAACTGAACCTCGCCGCTGTGTCGCCGCACTGAACTGAACCTGCCGCCGCTGTGTCGCCCACTGAACATGAAACTCCGGGCCGCTGTGTCCGCCCACTGAACATGAACCCCGCCGCTGTGTCGCCCACTGGAACTGAAGCCTCGGCCGGCTGTGTCGCCACTGAAAACTGAACCTCCGCCGCTGTTCGCCCACTGAAACTGACCTCGCCGCTGTGTCGCCACCTGAACTGAACCCGGGCCGCTGTGTCGCCCACTGTTAACTGACTCCGCCACCTCCGCCCACTGAACTGACCTCGCCGCTGTGTCCGCCCCACTGAACTGAACCTCCGCCGCTGTGTCGCCACTGAACTGAACCTCCGCCGCTGTGTCGCCCACTGAATCTGAACCTCCGCCGCTGTGTCGCCCACTGAACTGAACTCCGCCGCTGGTGTCGCCCACTGAACTGAAACCTCCCGCCGCTGGTCGCCCACTGACTGAAACCATCCGCGCTGTGTCGCCCACTGAACTGAAGCCTCCGCCACCTCCGCCCACCTGAACTGAAACCTCCGCCACCTCGCCCACTGAACTGAACCTCCGCCGCTGTGTCGCCCCACTGAACTGAACCTCCGCCGCTGTGTCGCCCACTGACTGAACCTCGCCACTCCGCCACTGAACTGAACCTCCGCCACCTAACGCCCACTGAACTGAACCTCGGCCGCTGTGTCGCCCACTGAACTGAGAACCTCCGCCACCATCCGAACCACGTGAACTGGACCTCGGCCGCTGTGTCGCCCACTGAACTGAAACTCCGCGCTGTGTCGGCCCACCTAACTGAACCTCCGCCACCTCCGCCCTCACTGAACTGAACCTCGCCGCTGTGTCGCCCACTGAACTGAACCTCGGCCGCCTCCGCCACTGAAACATGAACCTCCGCGCTTGTCGCCCACTGAACTGAACCCATCCGCCACCTCCGCCCACCTGAACTGAAACCTCCGCCGCTGTGTCGCCACTGAACTGAACACTCCCGCCACCTCCGCCCACTGAACTGAAACCTCGGCCGCTGTGTCGCCCACTGAACTGAACCTCGCCGCTGTGTCGCACCACTGAACTGAACCTCCGCCGCTGTGTCGCCCACTGAACTGAAACGCTCAGCCGCTGTGTCGCCCAGCTGAACTGAACTCGGCCGCTGTGTCGCCCACTGAATGAACTCGGCGCTGTGTCGCCCAAATGAACTGAAACCTCGGCCGCTGTGTCGCCCACTGAAACTGAACCTCGGCCGCTGTGTCGCCCAACTGAACTGACTCCCGCCACCTCGCCACTGAACTGAACCTCGGCCCGCTGTGTTCGCCCACTGAACTGAACCTCCGGCCGCTGTGTCGCCCACTGAACTGAACCTCCGCCACCTCCGCCCACTGAACTGAACCTCGGCCGCTGTGTCGCCCACTGAACTGAACCTCCGCCCACTGAACTGAACCTCGGCCGCTGTGTCGCCCACTGAACTGAACCTCCGCCGCTGTGTGTTCCTGGTGAGTCCCGTGTGCGCCCCGGCCCGGCCATCTTTGAAACTCGGCAGTGATTATTGCTGTAGGTGGCCGAATGAGGCGGCTGAACTGGGGTGGGGTGGGGTGCCCCTGGAGACGTCTCGCACCCTGCGGTCGTCACCGCCCCGTTAGTGCTGCCGCGCGTCGACTCGTATGCGTATAGTGATCGCGTTGTGATTTTTTAGGATCACTGACTTTTATTCGTTAAATACGAGTACAAAAGAAATGGCCGGATGAAGCTGACAAGTTGCAATTAGGCATATTTACAGCTTATTCTTAATTGTCATTATTTGACCTTTGTTAGTGTCGATGAACGCCTTTAAACTGACGCCACAAATATCCCGGAAGTATGCTGATTGCCAATGTGCCTGTCTGTCTGCGGGCGTGTGAAATCGCCTGCCATGAATGACGCGCGGCTGGCCGTGTCGGTCGTTACTGTGTGCGTCACACGTCACACGTCCACGTCACACGTCCACGTCACACGTCCACGTCACACGTCCACGTCACACGTCCACGTCACACGTCACACGTCACACGTCATGCGTGCCTCGCGGGGGCCCGCTCCTTCATGTGAAAAGCCCAACTAGCTCTGTGAAGGCCACGTTCCTGTGCATGGTTCGCACGGAAAACGGATGCTTGTGCCGGGTTTGGCGGGACTTCTCCTTTGTCGGGACACGTTGTGGCTTTGCTTGTCGCTCTGCTGAGGCGGTCAGCCGGCCGGCTGCCCGCTGACCAGCGGATATGAGCAGCACGGGGGGGCTGCAGCGGGGGGGGGCTGCAGCGTTTTCGGGTGGTGAGTCGATGGCGTGTGGTGACGCAATCGTGATGGCCAGCCGGGCTGCCTGCCCGACAGTCGGTGATGGCGCAGATGCGAAGCGGCCCGAATCACCTGTCAGCCTAGCGAGCGGCCAACCGATTTTTCTACCTGTCAGCCTGGCGAGCGGCCCCGATCACCTGTCAGCCTGGCGAGCGGCCCCGATCACCTGTCAGCCTATCGAGCGGCCCCGATCACCTGTCCGCCTGGCGAGCGGCCCCGATCACCTGTCAGCCTGGCGAGCGGCCCCGATCACCTGTCAGCCTGTCACAACATGATGACTCGCCGACACATGCCAACGACACTGCCAACAACTATTAATATGGTGAAGTATTTCAATGAGTGGCCGTGACGGCAATGAAATGTTTAAAATAGCTGGCTAGAATCGCAGGTCATGTATGCCATGGCGAAATAGCTGGCTAGAATCGCAGGTCATGTATACCCTGGCGAAATAGCTGGCTAGAATCGCAGGTCATGTATGCCATGGCGAAATAGGTGGCTAGAATCGCAGGTCATGTATGCCCTGGCGAAATAGCTGGCTAGAATCGCAGGTCATGTATGCCCTGGCGAAATAGCTGGCTAGAATCGCAGGTCATGTATGCCATGGCGAAAAAGCTGGCTAGAATCGCAGGTCATGTATGCCATGGCGTCTTTCGACGACTTAATGACGGTCAATGTTCAATAGTTTCTATCTTGGTACAACTTTGGTTTATCGCCGTGCCTCTCTGATAGGGATAGTTTGCTAGTCGCTTAGAAATGACTCGGTTATAGCTGTAGGGATGATCCCTTCGGAAGGGCAGTATCCGTTCCCTGCTGTTGGGTGGTATGCCTACCCTGTCGTAGGGTGGTTCCTGTCCTGCTGTCGGGTCATATCACCCTTGCAGTGACGTGGTGGCTGCCACATGGCCTGGTACTCCGTTGTGAGGCTGCCATACGGCCTGGTACTCCGCTGTGAGGGGCCTGGACCCTGGTAGTTCACCGTCTGTGAGGGGCCTGGACCTGGTACTATCCGTGTGAGGGGCCTGGACCCTGGTACTTCTTTTCCCGCTGTGAGGGGCCTGGTACTACGTTGTGAGGCCTGCCCATACGGCCTGGTACTCCGCTGTGAAGGGGTTTGGTAACTCCGTTGTGGAGGCTGCCATACGGCCTGGTAACTCCGTTGTGAGGGCTGCCATACGGCCTGGTATTCGCTGTGAGGGGCCTGGACCCTGGTACTATTCCGCGTGAGGGGCCTGGGTAACTCCGCTGTGAGGGGCCTGTTGACCCTGGTATCCGTTGAGGGGCTGGTAAACTGCCGCTGCTGAGGGGCCTGGACCGCTTGGTACTCGTCCGCTGTGAGGGGCCTGTAACTGTTGCGCCGCGTGCAGTGCCCGGGCCCTGGACCCTGGTACTGGGCTCCCTGCTAGTCCACAATAACAGATGGCAACAGCAGATTAGGCGTGGAGCGCCCGCCTAGTCCAGTCGGTCGGCGCGCATTGTTTCGGCCGGCCGGCCGGAGTACCAGGGTCAGCCCTCCAGGCGGAGTACCAGGGGTCCAGGCCTACCCTCACAGCGGAGTACCAGCCCCTCAGCGGGTGAGTGGAGTGAAGCTCCCGACGGCGTGGCCACGTGCCCTCGCGCGAGCGAGCGGAGAGTAAAACACAGGCGCGCGCCTCCGAACACAGACTGGAACGGCGAGGTACGCCTCCAGGGCCTCTACAGATTGCCTCGCCGTCATAGTTCTAGCCATCTGTGATGTGAAACTGATACAACTGGGAAGGGCCGCGGCGGTCGACAGCCGCGTAGGCTGCACTACGCTACGCCGGTCCATGGGCCCGCTGCGTCCGGGAGGGCCAGCCGAGAGGACACACAGACGACCTGGTATGGACCACTGACCGGTCGCTGACGGCTGGTCACCCTCGTAAACTGGCCACCGCCCGCAACGGTACAGCTCCCCGCGCACTTACACCTGGCAGACCCCTCACAACCGCGCTCCACGTACCAACAGACATGTCTCCACCAGCAACATCTTCACCACCAGCACCAGCGCGCGGCATTGGCACCGCCACATCCAGCACTACAGCTGCGGCACAAGGTCACTAACAGCGGCAGTGCAGTGGTCTGCGGTGTTCGTGCCGCGGGAGGCAGTGGCATTGTCACTGACCAGGACCAGGTGGTTATGACTTAAAGCAGAACTAAGATGTGCCAGTGCGATTTTGTCATGGAAATTCGAAATATACAGTCGGGTTCGATAGATTGAGCTACAACGGTTCGTGGTTATCAAGTGTCCAATTAAGTGTCCGTAACAGGTTCTCCGCGTGGATCTTTTAAGCTTGTTGTTGAATGGTTTTACCTATTAGTTTGTTCTTGGCAATCTGTGTCGGCTAGCGAAGGTCGCACCAATTCTTAGCAACAGTAGTATTTATTAATTTCAGACTCGGGTGTTCGAGCACACCATGTTCAGTGTACAGTGTACACTGTACACCCTCCCGCAGCTGCTAAATGCTATGGTACACACTAAGGTCCGGCTTCTTTCTCCTCTAGCGTATGATTGACGGCAAATTAAGAACCGACCATATATGCATCCAAACCGCATTACTGAGAGCTTCAACTTGATATATTGACGCATTGGCTCACCTTATCCATTGGCTGCTTTAGGCAAAAATCCGTTTTTATCGCTTTGCGGTGAAAACAACGTTTTTTTGCTTAAAAGCAGCCCATGGATAACGTGAGCCAATGCATCAATATATAAATTTGAAACTCAGTAATGCGGTTTGAATGCACATATGGTCGTTTCTTAATTCGCTGTCAAGCATACGCTAGAGGAGAAAATAAGCCGGACCTTAGTGTGTACCATTAGCATAGCAACTGCGGGTCCCTGCACGTCAAATGCTCAGTGATTATCGCAGGTACGATCGTAAAAATATGTGGTTACATTTGCTCTGTAAACAAACACCAATACAAATATGGCGAATGACAACCCCGAATATGCATCGCAAGGTACGACTGTAGGCTGCATTGACCCATGGCCATAGCCGGAATTCCAGCGTGCTTACTTCCAACATACTAAGTCACTGGATTGTATGTTCTGGCCATATGTTGCATGTCCTGTTGAGGCGCCGCCTATATGCGCCTGGCTTCCGCCCGCTGTGCGACGCACACGCCACTGGCGGGCGGGGGAGGAAGTGCCGCTGGCCCTGACGACTCATTGTGGCCCTGTCAGCTCGTGTTGCCAATGTCATTGTCAATTGTGGCCGCCGGACGCGGCGTTGGGTGGCGGCGCGGTCGGTGTCGGGCGGGGTCCTGTGACCCCGCTGACCCCGTTGACTCCTCGTCAGCGGCGGTGGCAGCCGTCCGCTGACCTCCCGCTGACCTCACTTCCGCCTCGGTCGGACAGTGGTCACCTGTGGCCGAGGTGGCCCGCGTCGGTCCTGTCGAATGACATTTGTGGCATGGGGGCTGTGACGATCCAGTGAGCAGCGAGAACTCGCCACAAATGGAACCAGCTGATCGGCCGCGCGTATTCCGGTGACAAATGAGGCGTTCCTAGTCCCGGCCGTGTTGTCAGAGGTCTCAAGAACAACGTCACTCGCTGCCACCCGAGTCCAGAACAACGTCACTCGCTGCCGCTCGAGTCCAGAACAACGTCACTCGCTGCCGCTCCGAGTCCAGAACAACGTCACTCGCTGCCGCTCGAGTCCAGAACAACGTCACTCGCTGCCGCCCGAGTCCAGAACAACGTCACTCGCTGCCGCTCCAGTCCAGAACAACGTCACTCACTGCCGCCCGAGTCCATAACAACGTCACTCGCTGCCGCTCCAGTCCAGAACAACGTCACTCGCTGCCGCCCGAGTCCAGAAAAACGTCACTCGCTGCGCTCGAGTCCCAGACCACGTCACTCGCTGCGCCCGAGTCCAGAACAACGTCCTCGCTGCGCTCGAGTCCAGAACAACGTCACTCCGCTGCGTCCGAGTAGAACAACGTCCACATCGCTGGCGCTCCAGTCCCAGACAACGTACTCGCTGCCGCTCCAGTCCAGAAAACGTCACTCGCTGCCGCTCGAGTCCAGAACAACGTCACTCGCTTGCCGCTCCATCCAGAACAACGTCACTCACTGCCGCCCGAGTCCATAAACAACGTCACTCGCTGCCGCTCCAGTCCAGAACAACGTCACTCGCTGCCGCCCGGTCAGACAACGTCACTCGCTGCCGCTCGAGTCAGAACAACGTTCACTCGCTGCCGCCCGATTCCAGAACAACGCTCCTCCTGCGCTTCGAAGTCCAGAACAACGTCATCGCTGCCGCTCCATCAAGAACAACGTCACTCGCTGCCGCCCGAGTCCAGAACAACGTCACTCGCTGCCGCTCGAGTCCAGAACAACGTCACTCGCTGCCGCCCGAGTCCGTCTCCTGGCTGACACCTGACAATTAACATCCTGCTGCCTCCGCTGACATCCTAGTCCAGGTGTCCTCGAACGCATGACATCTTCGTGATTCCGCTGTCTGACGTCCTGACATCTTGCTGTCTCCGCTGTCCAACATCCTGGTGCCTCACTCTCCGGACACCTGACATCCTGGTGTCTCCGAACACGTGACATCCTGCTGCCTCACTCTCCGGACACCTGACGTCCTGGTGTCTCCGAAGGACGCAGGAACCGGGGGGCAGGGGGGGGGCAGCCCCCCTCCCCCAAAAAAAAAATCGAGGAGGGGCGTCGCCCCCCAACTTTTCTGAGGATCTATTTTTTCTGTTAGCAGTTTTCTGATTAATAAAATCGGTGAAAAGTAATCACATCAATGTGGAAGATAAAAAATACTTGTTCATTATCAAATGCTTGAAATTTATAGGTAGGGATCTGGTTATGATTGCTTTCTAGTCGAATTTGAGGCTGTTTAGCCATTTTAAGGATAGTTGAACTGAATTGGTGAAAACTCAGAAAATTTGGTTAATATTATTACCAGCACCGAAGACGTCAGCACATTAGTTCCAAGCGATCCAAACCCATACTGAAACTTTAATGACGTCCGCAATTTAGAGTTTTACACTTCGTGATTACAGTTACGATTGCAATGACGATGCAGATTTTTGCCACCTATGCATATTTTTTTAAATATCTTCACACACAAATTGTGTCAATTTGAACGAAAAAAAAAACAGTTTGAACTTATGGGGGGGTAAAACCTCTTAGTTTCACAAATCTGATCAAGCCATTTTAACGAAAATTATATTTCCTTCCTTTCCACGTTTTCTGCTGGCCACTGACTTGAATGCTCGATTTTCCACGATTTTTCGAGTTATTTATTGTTTTTGCGCACGAGGATTATCACGCCCCTAAATATCCACGACATTATACAAATGTGTTTTCCGATAAATGTGATAGAGACCTAAGAATCTGTAAACCCTAAGCCATAACAAATTTATGGAGGCTCTTTTATATGGGTGCCCATTTAAAAAAAAGGGCACGGTGCCTCCGGTGCCCCGCTCCCCGTTACCGTTTTGCCCCCGCCTATGATCAGGGCATATCAACTCATTTGATGTTTGTGGGGGGGGGGGGGGCAATAAGGCATTTTGGATCAAGTCGATTTTTTTCCATGCAACGTCCATATTGGCGGTAGATGGTAAATATCCGAAAATGTTGGGGGCACTTGTCCCCCTCCCCCCACCCGGCTCCTACGCCCCTATACCGTATGGATTCTGGGGATACGCCTAGCCCAATTTCCTCTCCTGGAGGTCACCTGTTGAGTCGGGGATTCGGCCATATCCTGAAGGACCCAGGGTGCAATTCTGTGGTTAAGTGACCATCTACAGGGTCCCAGCCGAGGGTCAGCCGAGGTACCAACAAATGTTTGTCAGTTAAACTCTTGATAAAATCCNTACCAACAAGGATTAAGTCAGTCTTTTTCGGGTTCATTTTGAGCGAGTTTGATTTGAACCAACTCTCCATGATAGCTAATGTGGCCTGAATGCGGGTCTGGAGAGCGGTCATATTTTGGTGATCCGGTTTTGCTCGATCAACAGTTGGGGCATCGGCCGTACCTTGACCTTACCATGTTAATGACTTACATGACAGGTGGCAGGGAAAGGTCATAACCAGAATGCTGAACAGAATCGGTTCGTAATAATATTATTGCTTCATTTATCAAAAATTCTGGCCCTTTGGGAAAAATTTAAATAGGTAGGAATCTGGTTATGTTATTACTTTCTAGTCGGAATTTTGGCGTTTACCATTTTAAGGATAGTGAACTGAATTGGTGAAAACTCAGAAAATTTTGTTAGGATTATTACCAGCACCGAAGAAGTCAACACATTAGTTCCAAACGATCCAAACCCATATGGAAACTTAAATGACGTCCGCAATTTTAGAGTTTTACACTTCGTGATTACAGTTACGATTGCAATGACGATGCTGATTTTTGCAACCTATGCATATATATTTTTGTTTAAATATCTTCACACACAAATTGTGTCAATTTGAACGAAAAAAAAACACAGTTTGAACTTATGGGGGGGGGGTTTAAAACCTCTTAGTTTCACAAATCTGATCAAGCCATTTTAACGAAAATGATATTTCTTTCCTTTCCACGTTTTCTGCTGGCCACTGACTTGAATGCTCGATTTTCCACGAATTTTCGATTATTTATTGTTTTTTCCACGAGGATTATCACTCCCGTAAATATCCACGACATTATACAAATGTGTTTCCATAAATGTGATAATAAGACCTAAATCTGTATTCTAAGCCATAACAAATTTATGGAGAGCTTTTTAATATGGGTGCCCCATTAAAAAAGGGCACGGTGCCCCGGTGCCCGCCCCCGTTACGCCGCCTACGATCAGGGGCGTAGGAACTCATTTGAAGTTGGGGGGGGGGGGGCAAAAGGCATTTTGAAGTCGATTCTTTCCATCATCGTCCATAGGCGTAATTGTTAAAATCCGAAAATGTTGGGGCACTTGCTCCCCCTGCCCCCCCCGCTCTAGCCTTATACTTGATTCTAGATACGCAGGCCAATCCTTCTGGATCATGTTATCATCGGCCATTCATGAAGGACCCAGGTGCATTTGTTTAGTGACCTCTACAGGGTCAGCCGAGGTCAGCCGAGAGTTCACCAACATGTTGTCATTAACTCTTGATAAAAATCCAGTTAAATAGTAAACCGCACCAATGTGACAATCAACAAATCGGTTATTGGGTGACGTGTCTCGACGAGATCACGTCTCCCAGATTTTGCAACATGACCTATTTTGGGTACCACTAGACCTTGACCTGAGTCAAACTTCTAAGTGACCTAACCTGGTCTCGTGCAATACGATTAAAGCGCCCTTGATCGACCAACACATGACGTCAAATTATTGTCTTATCTTATTAGGTAAAAAAGATAACAAGGAAAAAATGATAAGCAAAAAACAGCCTTGACCATTGATCGTCTCAGGAGCCTAACTATTGCCCGAAATAAAATTGGAGGACACGTTACACATGTTGCATTTTTTTAAGATTTCAATCTCACTTTTCCGTTTGTCCTAGAGCTTTCATAGTTCGCGAGATATTTGGGGATTCTGGAGCAAAGACTGAAATGGAAAAAGACCTGAAAGTGGAAAAAATCTACCTATTTGGATGACCTCTGTGACCTCAATATTGAATGTTTAAAGAAATGACCGCAATAGCTTCCAAATACTTTTTGGACGAGCTTTGAACCCGTCCCCCGCACGGCGAAGGTGCGCCGAGCACCGGCCGGCGCGGTTAAGCGCGAAAGCAGCCACAAAATCGGATATCTTCATTATTTCATGTATCGACACTTGTAAGTATCAATCTTAGACGTTGTATAAGTTAAGCTAAGGACTCGATGATGGATTGATCTAAATCAGGTTTCAAAGTCATCCGAGGTCACGTGAGGGGCAAACTGGCTGTTACGTCATTAGCGTTGTACTACATGTTATTGTCTATTTTTTGCGGTCTAGAGCGTGCAAAAAGTAAAAGCGATATTAGTTTAAAAAAACTCAAATATAAAGAAAAAAACCAAATGCATTTATATCTACGGTAGGTAATGCCGTCGAAAGAGGATTTTTGTCTTTGGAAGGTCTAATTGTCAGTCAGATTTAATTTAATCAACTTTAAATTGTTGCACACGTAAATCTCGTAAGTTTCGTTCAATATTTTTATTTGACATGTTTGTATGATATATATTCATGTTTAAGCATCTGACAATTTCGGAAAATATGAAAAATCCGAAGTTTCTATTTTTATCATAAATTTCACAAATCCGGTATAGCAGTACCTATGATAGCCGAGTCTCTTGTTCAAGTCAATCAAAATACCTGTAGTGGACGAGTTAGTGGCGTAAATAGGTAATACCTACAAGCAAAAGTGACTTTTAATTAGACAAAAGTGAATTTCATTTAGTGACTTTTTTACTTTTTGAAGTTTTTTTTAAATATCGTTATTATAACACGTGCTTATTAACTCTGATATCTTTGAGTGATGGTAGAAGACTCATGGAACATACTTTAGTTGCAGATTATCTGGTGATTATTTGCAAAACAATAAGACAAATGTGCTGACGAACGTTTTAGGCACACAACTGTGCATATACATTAATATTTCGCGAGATACGTATTTGTATGTAAAAGTTTATAATTCATATAGCACTTAATGTAATGACGTCAGATGGCAAAAGTGAGCCTCGGACACCGGAAAAACAGGGCGTTTCCCGGTGTTTCCCGTGGAAAATAAAAATGGTTAACCGCTTTCCTCTGATTTACTGTTCAATTCCGACTGCTCGGAAATTTGTGGAGATTTATGCTGTGCATATTAAACAAACAAAGCGTCATCTTAATCCCAGTGATTGTCTTGCGCAATAACAGGTTCTCCATCAGGAAAATTGCTGACGGCGCTGGTGTTCAGAGCTCTTAGCACTGGAGGTGCACAATACTGCCGAGGACGGATGTTCATCTGTCGCTGTATTCAGCCGCTACAGCTGGTCCATTAGAGCGGCTGCTGCCACTCAGACAGATAAACGTTCCAGCTGCAGGCGCTGAGCTCGTCCGATCCACGCCAGTGTGACACTCCAGCACATCGGCGACAGCCACGTCGCCACTTGAGAAAGCTCATATCGTCGAACCCATGCTGTACAGATGGGTGTAGCTTTCAGAGAGGCGGAGAGATTGACACGACTTCGTATCAGTTTGGTTTGCATTTGGCATGACCAGCTCAAACACGTCCACGGTCCAACAGAGTCACGGCGACCGATTGCAATGTGGACGCCTGCGCCGGTCGCGCTGTTGATGGTTCGCTGCAGTCGGAACTAGACCGACACCCGGCCGATATGGAGGTGGTATGGAGAATCACGACTGGCTTTTGGCACAGGCAATCAGGCATACCGACGAAGCTGCACTCCACAGCTCACGATACAGTGGAGGTTGGAGTGGCAGTAATTTTATCAGAATCTGTCACCCGGCTGGACAACTCTCCGTGCTTCGAATAGCGAGTTGAGCCTGTTCATCTGTGCATCCTACCAGGGCTGCGAAGTCGATCAGCTTTCAGGTGACTCCGACTCCAACTCCGACCCTCCGGAGTCAACTCCGACTACGATTCCAACTCCTGGATCGACTCCGACCTTTGATTAGCTGAAGCTATAGTCAACAGGCACAACAAGTAACCAGCCATATCACAAATTGTCCCGTTTCAAGATAAGAGATCATTTAATGGAAAATATAGCAGTTGGAAAAACATTGATAGACATCGTTTGACCTTAGCTTGGGATTTTATTGTCCGAAAATCCAAAAGCTACCATCCACATGAATATTAAAAGCAATAGTAAAAAGCTGTAGTTAATGATTGAGACAACGCTTAATTCGTCTGAGTAGGTTACACGCCACATTGAACATTTGTTTACAAATTGATTTCCCGTGATCACTGCTTAAAGGGACTGTCCCACCTTAACATTACATTTGAGTTGAGATAGCCATTTTCCGTGCTTGGCATTGAAAATAGTTATTGATTATAAATACCGCATGAGGCGGTGTAAATTAATTTGTCAGACCGAGTTGCTTCTTTGATTTTTGAACGAGCCAAGCCGAGGTCAAAAATCAAAGAAAGCACAAGTCTGACAATTTATTCCGGCGAAGTGGGGTTATATTTTTACATATGCCGCGTAATCTTAACTATTTGAAGGATCAAAGATTGCGAGAGTTTCAATTTCTTGTTAAAAACAGGTCGATTTTAGCTGTTAAATTTGCTAATGTATAGATCTACCTGTATTATATTTATTCAGTAGTTATGAACAGCATCCATGCAGTAATACCATGTATGTACATAATCTATGATGTGTAGTGTAAGTGAGACCTTGTGAGATGATGTGATCGTGCTTTTATTAAGGATAGTGCGCTTATTTAAGCAATGCTTTTGCGCCGATCCTTTGTTTGTTTATATCGAATGACTCGCGAGCGTACAAACAAAGAATATATAGTATGATGATGAATTGATGATGAAGTCATTTCAATGTGTGTTTTTCATGTTGTTCAATCATGTTTTAATTATAACTAGGTCCTTACCATAGCAAGAAATGATTTATTTTATCGTTAAATTTTGACTTCGATAAAATTGAAGAAGCCTTGAAGCAAAGTCGACAAAGCTTTCAGAATGCCAGTCAGAATTTTATCACACACATTTGGGTTTTTTTTCCCCCCCCACCGGGCCCCGTCCTTTCTGTACTATATAATACTGACTAGAGACTGTGGTAAATTAAATATTTCGAGACCGAGTCTTCTTGATTTTAACGTAGCGATAGGCCAGGTTCAAAAAATCCAGATAAGCACAGAGTCTTGACAATTGATTTCCGGCCGTGGGATACTGATTTTTACCTCTACGCCGCGTAATTCATTCAATGTTTGTATGTTTCATATTTTTCGATCATGTTCTTAATTATTAACTTAGTCCTACCATATAATAATCATTTCTTTCATAGTAAATTTGTCTCGATTTTATATAATTGGAATGAAGCCTTGGAAGCAAAGCGACAAAGCTTTTCAGAATTCCAGTTCAAATTTTTATCACACACACTGTTTTCACCGCCGCTCTTGGTACAACAAATTTGCCCTAGGGCTTTTTCGTTGTTACCAAGGTATCACACCTTCTTCCTCTAATTGTTTTTTAATCCCCGCATTTTATTTTGGTAAATAACCAATTTCCCTAGGGCTTTATCTCGTTTTACCAAGTTGGACCACACTTATCCGGTTAATGTTATTACATCCCCGCATATGGTAAAATGTTATTACCATATGCCGGAACTATCCAAATAACATTGCCGGAGAGTGTGGTAAACTGATACCAACGGAAAAAGCCCTCAGGGCAAATAGTCTGTACACAAAGAAGTCTGCGTAAAACAGTTTATTGTCTGTGAAGAAAAATTCTGACTGATAGTTTCTATGAAGGCTTATGTCGACTCCAGCTATCCAAGGCTCTGTCAATGTGTATCGAATGAAAAATTCTTTAACAATTAAACTAACGTTTTCTCTGTAAGACCTAGTCCTGTTATGATTAAAAACATGAATGAAAAATATAAAAAACATTATTGATGACTTTTCGCGCATGGTAAAAATCATTACACTCGGCCGGCATAAATAATGCCAAGACCTCTGTTGCTTTTATATATTTGAAAATACCTTCGGCCCCTCTGCCTCAGATAAATAAACAAAGAAGGCAACCTCGTCTGACAACTCTTATTTCACCGGTGTCCTTCTATGCTGGTATTATATAAAACAACCGCCGAGGTCGAATCACAAAGAAATTTGAGTTTGATTTTGTCATTTGACATGTGATACCGGGTACTACTGGGTACTACCGGGCCGGAAGTACCCAGTAGTACCCGGTAATATGTTTTTATGAATTTGATCATACAATGAAAACTAACGGGAAATTTTGCATTGGAAGAGCGTATAATTGTAGGTACATGAATTCAAAAAGTTTCAATTGATACCAAAAATATCTGGGAAAAGCCGTGTTCCTTGACTTGATTACCCAAAACGCACGAAATATTACCAGGTGCTTCTGGGTACTACCAGGTAATAACAAATCCTTCGTAAAAACGGTTAATTTTATGTCTTTTGTACAAAAATGAAGCAATTTCCTCGAGGATTGTCCAGATATAGCAATATAAGTTGCAGATATAAGTTGGTGACGTCACTACACACGAGTTTGACGAAAACATCGGTTAAACTTTAACAGTATTGGGTAAAACATTATTAACGTAACACTTTTGACAAAATATTGACAGTTTGGCCTTTGATAAGCTCTGGAGCCTTGACTATTGAAGAAAATGTTGACAATTCTTGGTATATTTCATTTTCAAATATCTTTATTTTTGTATTTGTTTGGTTCTAGCTACCATAGTTTTCTATATATATTTTGGGGACTCTCCTAAGTTCAAATGCTGCCAGATTCGACTATTGATGACCTCTGGTGACATCAATATCGACCGGAGCAAAAAAAAAAAAACGACGAACTTGCGAGAGTCTTTGTTCCCGCCTTCTCCACATAGGAGCCGAGCTCGAGGGGGACGTTCAGAAATCAGACACCAGCACCGGAACGGCGCGGAGTACCGAAGGTGGTGACTAAACACGTTGGTTGTTGCCTTTGACAGGGCCCCATCCGGGTATTGAAGGAACGACTTGGCAAACACGTAGATTCTGTGATTGCGCCAACGCACTATGGCCCACAAGCCCGATCTAGCCCGCCATATTGTGTTGGAGTTACTTTTTTCCTTTCAATAAAAACATTCATGATAATGTTCAAAATTGACCGTGGATTGAGAAAATGGTAATAGTTGTTTAGTGCAATCACACGAGGAGCTGTAAACGGCACCGAAACACGGAACTCTGTATGAAGCTTACAGCAGGGAGTCCGCGGCTCGCGAAATCGATGTATGTTTACGATGTAATGACGAATGGGATAGAGCAAAACATTTGCAATGTGCATGTTTTGTGGTTAAAATGAAACCTTGGCTACACTGTTTCATCAAAGTGTAAACTAGAACTAGGGGGTTTCGTGCTTTTGGTGACAACAAAAATGTCAGCAAAAACTTAAATACAGCTTTTTCGCTGGAGCCGATCTAATGAATATCACACGATAACACGGGAATACAAGCATGGCAGTGAGTCAGTGACCCTCAATGGTTTGAATTTCTGTGGCAAGTCCAACTTCCTGTCCCAACTTGCCCCCGCACCCAAACGGGGTGATAGTATGATTTCTGCCGCCCGCCGCGCGCGCAGCCGCTGCCGTGCCTGCGAGAAGGTGGGAAAGGTGGGACCACCCTGTTAACTTCCAAACCAAGCAGCATAGAGCAACACGGTAACAACCAGCATGTTGCCGGTCATGTGAGGAATCTAACGGTATGTAATTTTTAAGTTTAAGATTAACGGCTGACCTTCTAGGTCAAGTGAATGACCTCAACTTGACCACGTCCTAAATAGCGATTTTGCTCTGTAAGAAAACATCCCAATTATAAATTGATAAATGTAAATAAAAACCATGTTCCTAGAAAAGCTTTGTATCAGAAATATGACAGATATATTCAGGTGTTACCTTGCCATCACTCAGTCAAAAATATATAAATTGCTTTGAATTGCGGTTTAGGTATTTTCCATACAGCTTTCCTCCAGCTTTCACGTATATTTTGTTTTCAAACATTTTTGCAAAATTTCATTTTGAAGTGATTTTCTCAAAAATTATGGTTTCATTTTATTTTGGGGGTCAAAAAACAAAGTTGTGAAAAAATCCGAGATAAACAGATTAAGGAAAACGCAATTTTCTGTCTTGTATCCCTTTCGGTTTGCGATTTGCTGCAAAAATATATTTTTCACGATTTTTCAAACATTTATCGTTTTTCCACCAACATAACGTCACTAAAACGTCATTATCTTTCAAACGTCTCAACCAATTTCAATGAAAATCCGACAGCATACGAATAATTGTTGTTAACAACTGCAAATTTCAGCAAGATGCACCTTACGTGTAGAGAGTTATGCAAGAAAAACCTCAAGGGGAGGTCGTTTTAGGCGAGGGTTAAAAAACAGAGAAGAACATATTGGAGAACCAAGTATGGACGATACCTAAACCGAATTTCAAAGCAATATCTGTATTTTTGACTGACTTGTGTCTCCCTTAGTATGTACCTACTAGTCGGTGGCAATCAGAATGTGGCAAACCGAAATACGTGGCCGGCCTAGGCCGCGTATTTCGGTATTAGAGCAAGAGGGAGAGGTCACTTTAAATAGGGACTTAAATGGCTATTTTATTCTAGAGTGTTTCATTCATGAAGTGTCCGTACACATCACCCTCTAAGAGTATTGTTCAATGTGCATTACCTCTTTATTTTAAAGTTCATCGCCATCACCCACGTAAACACAATCCACAAAGAAGTTGTCGTTGTTCTTTCTTTGCTTTATCGGTGAGCGCTTGCAGATGCTGCCTACCATCTCTGCTGTTTTCGTTGGTCGAGTGGCGGCTGCAGTTTGCCCTGCCCGCTGGCTGGCCCGGTCGGCTGATGACTCAAACTGCCGGCCTATCGTCTATTTCAGGCGCTCACGTGATGCGACCGAACCCATTCGGATTCAAACGCTCTATTCTGAATGTCCGCGAAAACCGCACATTCGCGCCTCATGTATCAATTAACTGAGAATAAAATACCATCACTGAAACGGAATTACTACGGAAGTTGCATTGTACAAATCTGCCTGACCGTATGCTCCTGATAAGGTTGAACTTGTTTGCACGATGGCTGCACTCTTATTTATTTTGGACACTTTCTCTTGAAGTGTAAGCGACCGCAGTTCAGGCAAATGTTTAAGTTAGCTGTTAGACAATTCAAATACCGACGGTAAGGCCATCTCTACGGTACGGTAAGGTATGGTGAAATATACTGGGGTTGGGGACAGGTAGTGGGTTATTACGCCTAAAACATTCAGCGTATTTTCCTTGATATTTCCATATACTTTTCACACACATCTCATAGACCACCTTCCGTCATAAGACTTCCTCTTAATTTATTACAATAAGTGTTTATATAGCGTATTATGTAACGTATTTTGTTTGTAACACTCTTTATTTGCTTTTGTGACGTCACGAAAAGCTGCTCGGAAGCGAATTAATGCCGATCCCCAGACATAAACGTCCTGCTTAAATGTTCACGTGCATGTGGATATTACCTCGGACTCTTACATAACACTTGTGGTTAGAGAGAGAGAGAGAGACCCGCTGGCCTCTGCAAATAATAACATAGCTGAATTTACCGCCGCGCAGAAGATGTTGCGTCAGCGTCATTTTCGGCCATGATTTTCGGTATTTTCGTGACGTCCCAACTAGAAGGCCATGAACTTAATTGTTTAAGTTTTTAATCATTTCTGAGTTCATTTCGAACTATTATTAATTTATGCTTAAATTTTCCATTATAACAAGTTATCCATGTTTATATGAACTAAAAATATTAGTACCTTACCAAATTGTCTCCAACCCCATTGACAGACATTTCCTGTTGTGCACAACACTCACTGGCGTCTTTCTCCTTTTAATTGGTATACTCGTCTTGACATATTCTTTTTATCATCGTATTATCTATGTATAAATATGGACATCTTTTCTGAGAGGTGGACGCCATTTTAATAAATTTTAACAGTATAAAGCTTTATTTTGTAAAACAAAACCCAGGGGCGCCAGCTTTGCATGGACGCCTCGGATTGAAAGGATCAGGGCATGTTCTCAATGCTCCTATATGGTCGGTACGCCACTGCCTTTTCTAAAACCATACACCTATGAAATAGTTGAATGGGTGCTGTGCTGTCATATTATTATCCCTTTCGAAACATATTGCCTTTCTCCTTCTCATTGACTCTCACACCTTTAAACAGGGTTAGGAGGCCATTGCTGTCCATTTGTAAGCTCAGAACATATGTCAGTTCCAGGATCGGGCTGGCAGATCGAGTGGCAAGTGACAACGATGTAATCATAGCACTCTAACAATTTATGTAACACTCTATGTTGCTCAGAACGATGTAATCATAACACTCTATGTAAATCCAGGGGATAGCCTCCCATAAGAAGGTAATACCATGCACAACTTGGCTTCATATTTAAAGGTAATATTACACCTTGGGAAAAGTACGTGAAATGATGGAAAAAGAGTGTCCTGATGACGGTTCTGGCATTTGTTTTTGCGAAAAATAGAAATATGTTATAATTGGACAAATATTCCTATTTTTACATGTGACGTCAAAATAAAAAGTATTGACCCACAAAAATGAGTTGTGAGCTTTGAAGTCATACGGACAAAAGTTTATCCCTGAATCAGAATATGCAAGCAATACTAACTGCAACCTTCTCAGTGTCGGTCCGTTCAAATAGCGGAAAGTGCCGTTGAAATCACAGTGCGCAATCATAGTGATAAAAACGTATGCTAATCGTCACAAGACTTGTCATTTAAAATAAAGACAAATACTCCTAACGGTTTTTGTGTTGAAACTCAGCAACTAGGTCGTTTTGGAAGGGAACAATCAGGGATGTCAATCAGGATTTTTTGAAACAATACAAAACAAACAAAGGAAACAGTCAGGAATTTGGAAATGTCTCAGTACACCCCACAATCTGGTTATATCAATTGCAAACTAATGTTAAAAGTGAATTATTTTCTTCAATCCCGGAACTAGCCTCCAGGCTGGTCGTGCTAAATACATGCTTGGCGAATACTTGTTTTGCCTGGTATTTGTCGATGCCAGATTATCTTTGTTTGCCATGCTGAGGCTGGAGTCTGGACCACATAATAAGTGACTGTAATGCACGAAACATTTTACTTTGACACTGACCCGACCCGACCCGACCCGACCCGACCCGACCCTGACCCGACCCTGACCCGATCCTGACCCGACCCTGACCCGACCCTGACCCGACCCTGACCCGACCCTGACCCGACCCGACCCGCCCGACCTCGAACCCGACCCGACCCGACCGACCTCACCCCCGAACCCAACCCACCCGACCCGACCCGACCCGACCCGACCCGACCCGACCCGACCTGACCCGACCTGACCCGACCCTGACCCGACTCCTTGACCCCGACCCTGACCCGACGCTGACCCGACACTGACCGACCCTGACCCGACCCTTTGAACCGACCCCTGAACCGGACCCCGTCCCGACCCTTGTCCCGACCCTGTCCCGGACCCGTGTCTCCGACCCTGACCCCGACCCTGACCCGACCTGACCCGACCCTGACCCGACCCTGATCCGACCCTGACCCGACCCGACCTCGACCCGACCCGACCCGACCGACCGGACCGGATCCGGACCCGACCTGACCCGACCTGACCTGACCTGACCTGACCGACCCTGACTCCGACCCGGACCCGACCCACCCGACTCCGACCCACCCGAACCCCGACCCGACCCACCCGACCCGACCCGGACCCACGGACCCCGACCGACCCTCCGGACCCGACCGGACCCGCTCGACCCGGACCGGACCGACCCTGGACCCGACCGACCCGCCCACCGACCGACCGGACCCACCGGACCCGACCGGACCCGATCCGGACCCGACCGACCCGAACCGATCCCTGACCCGACCCGACCCGACCCGACCCACCCGAGCCACCCGAACCCGAGTACCCGACCCGACCCGACCCGACGCACCGAACCCGACCCTTACCCGACCCGACCGGACCCGACCTGACCCGACTGACCTGACCTGGCGCGCTGTCTTCTTGTCCCGCATGGGCGCCCCGCCACCGATGGAGGGCAGCTGGCAGATCAACAGGTGGCGCTCGATATGGGAGACGAGTACGAGGCTGCGCTAGCAGACGCCAAGGAGAACGAGGTGATCGACCTGGCAGGTGAGGGAAGACGAGCCTAGGCAGGCGCGGATCCCAGGGGGCTATGGTGCCCCCCCCGCCCCGCCCCTGAACCTCGGGTCGCGTCTAGGTTGCGCCCGCCAAGCGCGTTCGTAGGGCGCATCTTTCTGGTTTCGATCACACTCCTCTCTCCTCGGTTTCGATCACACTCCTCTCCCCTCCCCCTGTGAACAACATTTCCGTGACGTTCCACACCCCGCCATTCAACAAGATTCCGCTGACGTCGATCACTATTTGGCGCCCCCCCCCCTCCTGACCGAAATCCTGGATCCGCGCCTGCTCGGAACACAGACAGCCGAGTTCGGCCGGGGAACTGGACTGGCTGCAGTGATCAGCCCAAACCAGGTCAACAGCACAACATGCCTGCTGTCAATAGTTCGAAATCTACGAAATATACCAATCATACAGCTTGAAACGAAATGTTGCTATTTAAAACAGTCATACGATACATTTTAACCTGTTATCGCCCATTTGTATCAGTTATCAGCTGATTGTATCTTTACAAGTGTTGTCTCACTGGTTTTATATTTAATTCTGATTTCGGATATATCAGAATTATGTTGTGCACTTTAGTGCACAACGCCTCTGGACCGATACTGGTCTGGAACTTTGTACATAATTGGAAAAGTCAGAAGTGGGTTGCGTCGTTGAAAAGGGCTTATGCAACTCTGAGTAAAAGTTTCTAAAATAATTTGCATGTGTTTCTGGACAGTGCTGTTTTACGACTTCATGGTTTTAGAACTTGAACAATTAACGCCCCCTCCCGGCAATTAGGGCTGACGCGAACCCCCGGCAGTACGCGTGTTAATACTAAGCGTATATCACTATCACAATAAACGTTTTATCACTATGCCAGACATTACACATATTACAGCAAGCATATTACGTAGTAACTAGTAGGCAACATCCAGTCAGATCAACGCTGCCGTTCGAGTGTGAGGCTAAAACTTGATGTTTGTTGAGCTGTGGTGCATGTTGCTGGATGAGTAGTGCCTCCAAAATCCAGAGCCATTTTTTGATGTGATGTGTTTTGTTGTGAGTTGTGTTTTGTTTGATTTTGGGGGATTTTGGATTTGTCAACTTAAATTGCTGTGCTCTGTTAAGCGCACCGCCTGACTACCCTTCCCAGGTAGGTCCCCATCCGGTCAGGAGGCCGGATGGGGACCGGATGGAGGCCTGAGACTGATCCGCAGTTTATCATCGCCTTTTATACTTTTGCTAACATGCTGATTGCTGACATACACTTGATACATAGCAGCACCGGGTACTTTCACATAGGAAAGCTTCACTCCCAAACAGTCTGTAGTGGAGCCGCGGGATTGACTGGTGTGCGCTGTACGGTTGGCAGCGATCCTGGGCTTCCACTCGATGATGAACCAGGACCAGTACCACGCCTCGCAGCTGGGTAAGAAGATGGACGTTGAGGAGGTGGGCTGGAGCGGTATCACGCGCGCCTCGCAACCCAAACCGATGGCGCCCGAGCCGCCCAACACCACCGACCCGGAGAAGTCGATCGAGCTCATCAAACGTGACGACCCGGAGATGCGCCGGCTCAACCTCAACAACATCAAGGTGGGTCACAGTCGCACGAGCTCGGCCGTGCTGGTAGGCCGGCCCAACTGCACTGGATCAGGGTCAGCTGAAGGGCATCGGATAGTTAGTATCTGTGTTCCATTCATGTTAAGGCCCTGATTTGTGACATTTTCGTTTTGTATTCAATGTGTGGCCTTTTCGCTTAAGTGTTTGGCAATTTTGATATAGTAGCCGTTTTCACGATGGATTATTTTGTGCGAAATGTTTTACAACATTTTAAAATATTTTAAAATGTTTTAGTAGTAGGCGCTTTCACGATGGACTAATTTGCAAGAAATGTTTTAACCCTCGCCCTATGGTCTCGTAGGGCGAGGGTTAACTTTTTTTCTCTCGCAAATTAGTCCATCGTGAAAGCGGCTACTACTAAAATATTTTAAAACATTGCGCGCAAAATAATCCATCGTGAAAACGGTTAGTATTAGACAGGGTACCAGTCGCATAAGCTTCGGGATCCCTACGAAAAATATCGCACATCCACCATCTACAAGTATCAACAAGTACCTAATAGCCGTTTTCACGAAGGATTTCTTTTAACCCGGTAGTACCCGGTAGCACCCGCTAATATTTCGAGCGTTTTGTGTAATTGAGTCTAAGAACACGGCTAGTCCCGGATATTTTTTATGTCATTTGTAGATTTATAATTCATAAAGTTTTAATTGATACCAAAAATATTCGGGAAAAACCGTGTTCTTAGACTTAATTACCCAAAACGCATGCTATATTAACGGGTACTACCGGGTTTTACCAGGTAAAAACATATCCGGTAGTACTCAGTAGTACCCGGTAATATTTCGTGCGTTTTGGGTCATTGAGTCACAGAACACGGCTTTTCGCGGATTTTTTTTTGTGTCATTGAAACTTCATAATTCATAAAGTTTCAATTGATACAAAAAATATCCGGGAAAAGCCGTGTTCTTAGACCCAATCACCCAAAATGCATGAAATATTACCGGGTACTACCGGGTACTACCGGGTACTACCGGGTACTACCGGGTACTACCGGGTACTACCGGGTACTACCGGGTATTACCGGGTACTACCGGGTACTACCGGGTACTACCGGGTA
>VOPJ01004551.1:27530-49272 GCA_014673585.1 Semibalanus balanoides
AGGTCAATTTATATAACCCGATACAGAGAGAAAGTATCGGTCAAATTGGTGAATATTATTGTCATGACTAGATATAATAGTTTGGATAGCAATATAGACTAATGTGACTAAAATTTGAATTGGTCGACGAAGCTAACTGTTCCATATATGTTCGAAGTGGTCAGAATCCACAATTTTATTAAAACAGCACCGGACAAGAATAGAAGGTGGCCTAAATTCTTAGGGGTGGCAATGCCACCCCTGTGTCACGGCAGGGGTGGCAGTCTGCCTCCCCTGCCCCTATGGTGGCGCCGCCACTGGGCTGGGAAGGAAAATAAAAAAGTTGTAATTTGTATTCGGAGGCAGCCATACACCCCTTTATATTAAGCTTTCCTTAGGGCTTATAAAGCCCCAAAAATGTGCTGGTGTTTCCATATTTATGTCAAGGACGTTCCTTTTTACGGAGTTTCCATCACAACAAATTTACGCTGACAATGTGAACCATTGTAATAACCCCTGCCCAATGCAACTGCTCAACAAATGACTTCATCCCACCGTCGAACGACCCGACGCCGACCGCGACTCCCAACCTCTGCTGCCAAATGACAGCGAGCAGCGCTACCAAACGTCATCAGTACGGCCTCCGCCTGCACAAATGACAACGGCTCCCAGCTGCCGGCTCGGTTAATCTCCGCTCCTCTTCTATTCAGAGCCAGCCCAGACGGCCGAGAGGCGAGAGGATGATGCAGCCCGGCTTGGCGACCGTCCGGGGCTGGGCCAGCAGCAACAAAGGACGACACAAGCCGTTCGAGATGCGGATCTAGCGGGCCTGTGTAACAGCTGGTCATTACGTGGCTGGAGGCCAAATGCCCGAGGGGATACACGCGGAGCTTCATCGTCCCTGGCAGACGGCCTCCCGATCGACAGCCTGGGGTTAAGGGGCGGGGGGGGGTTGTAGGGGCGAGACGGGTGGGGGTCGGCCTCCCGTCACGGTTAATTAAAATGTGTTTATCTTATGCATGGTAAAATGTAGAATCGCAACACTTTCAGAATACTGAGATGAAAATGCTTATGCAGTTACTGTGACTGATATGGTTCAGTTGTATAAGAACAGTAAACGAATTCAAAGCATGTAAAGGCTCAGTGTTCACTGTTCGGTATAGTCGACCTCGCTCAGTGTTCACTGTTCGGTACAGTCGACCTCGCTCAGTGTTCACTGTTCGGTGTAGTCGACCTCGCTCAGTGTTCACTGTTCGGTATAGTCGGCCTCGCTCAGTGTTCACTGTTCGGTATAGTCGACCTCGCTCCAGTTTCACTGCTTCGGTATAGTCGACCTCGGACTGGCCTGCAGCATGTTGCTCATACTGCACCAAATTAGTAACTACGCGGGCTACAATAACGAAACTCGGTAACTTCGAATGTCCATATCGAGAGCTTTCTAATGCCCTTTTCCTCGTCTTTCTATCTCTTTGTTTTTAGTTAGACGGGGGTATTTTGACCCTCATGGCAAAGTTGTCTCGGAGGCCCACCAGGCTGCGGGTTAAGCAACACTGTAGCAGATCGTTAGACGAAAACAAATCGTTTGGTACATTTTCTAGTTATATGGATTAGAAGTTCAAGATGGCGGTCAGAATCGAGATCGGCGAAGCGATATCTTCGGAACCAACAGTTCAACCGAAATGATTCGAACACCATTCGATAGCCGCTGCCAATGTCCATCCCCGGACACAACTTGGTACCTACACACTGCTAGTAACATGCGACGTCACAGAGGCAAAGCTCCAAAAATGCTTATTTTTGGCCAGATTCGACCTTCGTGACCGACCTCGTTTGAATTTGAAAATATTGGCCTAAGGTCACCACAATTTCAGCAAAACTAGATTATCATAGCAATGATTTACCCTCTAAGTTTGATCGTTTGAACTGTCATATTTTTAGATATCAGGGGGCACAAAAGTTCCCTCCTCTCCAGTGCGCGTTAGTGGCAAACCCCTCTCCAGTCCGCGTATTAAAACACTGTATATTAATTGCGATGTCATTACAGATGGATAGATGGAGATCATGGAGATGGATACAGTGGCATATGGTCTGTTTGAAACACTCTTAAAAAACTTAACTTCAATTGAGCAGGAAGTGGTATTGTCGACAGCCGCTTATGACATATGCTGCTGGAGCAGCACAGACCGCGATCCTCTCCAGACAAAGAAAAATGAGAACAATACAAAAACTTGCATATCAAATACGGCAGGACCAACGACTTGCTAAGCGCGGTGGCATATGGTCTAAATTTACTCCCTGCTCAGCGGCACTCCTTCAGCTGTTTCCGTTCCTTCTGCACCGTGCACACCATTGTTCATTCCCATCGCCATCTTGTGTGACCTTGATCGTATGATGAATATAAATAATGATGGTATGCTTTAATAAATACTGGCGGCCGATCCCTGAGCGGCAGCCCACCGCACCTACGACGGCTGCCGTAGCGAGGCGATAAGGTCGATCGCCTGCTGAGGCCAGATGGCTAGATCGCCCTTACGGCGGTCCGCCGGCCGGCGGCCACGCGTTGTTGACTTGGTGATTTACTACAACCCCTTAATATGGCATATCGATGTATTTCATCACAATTGGTATCATGCAGCTAGAAAAACTTGAAAGACCTGAGAAAGAAATACCACATGAGACGTGAGTCCACATCATTTTCAAGAACAGTCCACATCATTTTCCATTTTTAAGAACCACCTATCCAACGAGTGCCTTAAAGGGATGTGTGCCTACTCTTTTGGAAATGTCAAATATATTTTATTACGCGTAAGAAGCTATTGCTTTGATTATTGGTTACGGGATTAAAATTCACGTCTTGGCAGACCCCTTTAGTTGAATGAATTTACTTATATTCTGTTTTTGCATTGTTTTTTCAAAACTCAATAAACGATCGCTCACTCATAAAACAGCAAGTAGCGAAGATGTTAAACCTATAATGACGCACTGGCCAGAGCTAACAATAAATATGCTAGCGTTTGCTAATTTAAAGAAGCATGCTTCTAGTGCGAAAGCTCTTCTTTGCGCGGACTAATTGATAATTAAATACTACTGCCAGTATGTGATTGGCGACTTTTGAATATCTCAAGCTAACTAAAGTGATTCTGGGGAAATTGAAGTAACATGGCTAAAATTCAGAAAAAATATGTTCTACAGGGACTAGTGTCAACAACTCCCATTATGACCAAATTGTCAGTAGGCACACTCCCTTTAATGCATTTTCGCCTTGGGTCTCATTGTACATCACCGCCATCTGCATCTTTGTCAAATGACATATCCCATTATTCATGCATAATATATGATATCCTTTACAACATGTAATGCCTGCGAACTGTTAAATTTGCTTACGATTCTTATTCATCTAGAGAAGCTTTGTCAGTCATTCTTTTCGTTATTTCGCGAGCCAGAAAGTAATTGTCTTAACCTAACGTGATGTGAACTGATAACCGCGAAATCATATCGTAATGCGCTCAGTGGCAATTTAAAAAGGCGATCGAAGCTTTGAGAATTAGAAAAAGCAATTATCTTCTTCTTATTTCCCTTTCGGTTATGGTTATTGGTTACATAAAATAAAAATATACGTGTGATGATAATGGTAAACAGGAAGGTGGTATTTCATAACCAGTGGTGCAAAGTGATGTCAGGGTCAGATCAAAAGGTGACCACGTCAAAAGGTGACCACGTTTGACGTGGTTCCACGTCAAACCCATGAGTTTGGAATGTGTCGTCTAATAGCTGACAGTAAGTACATATTTGGTAGATGAATATGCTCAGTCCGATATGGTGCTTCGAGCTATTCTCAAATCAGCCAAGTTCTTTGAGGGGTATTATCATTTGTGTACCTACCTCAGTGCCGACAATTAGTGTTACTCTTCACCTTTCTATGTTCATGTGTCACCGAATATTACCAAAAGTTCACATATATCCTATCTGGTGCATGTAAGATCACCGAATGAATGTGAAATGTTAATCAATTTTAGGATGACACTTAACCCGTGGCGTGCCGGGGTGATGTTTAGACACCCCCCTCCAAGGGTTTTCAAAGATAGTTAAAGTAAGGCTGCGCGAAGGCGCCGTCTTACTTTTGCCAAGCTCTTTTAGGGATTTCTTAAGCGAAGTCCTAAAACTGTAAAATCTGACCTTCGATAACCTCTGGTGACCTCAATATTGATCGAGTCAAAAATGATCTAGACAATATTTTTAAAAATGATGTAGAATATTAATGGCGTTTTGATGCCGTCATGTCATGCAATTTGTTGGGGGAAAACGACAAATGTTTGATAAATCGTAGAAAATATACCTTTAAAGAAACTTGCCTAAAGAAAGGTTCAAAAGAAATTAAATCGTTTCTCGACAAAATGGCTATCTCTCAGATTTTCAAAATTGTGGATTTTAACCCCTAAAAATATGAAAAGCTGATTTTGGGGAATTTCCCTTTAAAGTCGAAATTATGTCAAAATATTCACTAAACCGGAATGTATATAAAAAACAAAGTATACAAGATACCCAAACCAAATTTAAAGGCAATATCTTTGGTTAAAATTCAGTGTCAGTGACTAATTGTTTCCTGAAGTAAGTAAGTACCTAATGACGTAATATTGTTAAATAACGTGTTTTTTTTTGTTTACCAGATGCAGCCAAATAAAGTTCCATTGCTGTATTTATGAGACAAAACTCTTCTAGAAACATGCCTTGTCTATTCATAGTAATCAGTTTCGAATTTTAACCTTAAGATGACCTGACCTTGATCTTTTATGATGACAGAATGCAAAAATGGCTACTGCTATCTAATTATACGTAAAAAATAACCCATAAAACATGTGTCGCAAGACTTTTCGTTGACCTCTTGATATTTGATAACAGTGATCTTTTGTGACCTGATCATGACCTTGACCTTTGCTTACAATTTCATTTTTAATTAATGTATGAGATTCAGTAGGTATACCTTTGAGAGCTTTATTTGCAGTAATAGTCCGCTCCTAAGGTTTTGAATTGTAAGTATGAACCATTAACTCAAATAACTCGATTTTGATATATGACCTGACCGTGACCTGACATATGACCTAACTTTAAAAAGTGATATGTACAGATTTTTAGTATTAAGAGCTTTCGATCACCGCCTTGCGCATCTCGCTGCGGTCATTGATTCGGACGATACGAGGGGAGGGGGTAAAATTTACCCCCCTACGCCGCGCGTTCGGCTGGAGACCCTTACGCCGCGCGGGTTAAAGGAAACGGTTCACCTTTAAACGAATTTCAGTGCATGACCAAAGACTGTCTTCCCATTGAACACCTGCTTAATTTTAGCCGTGTATTAACTGGAGTGTTAACAGCTAAAACACTCCAGGGAGTGATAATACACTGATGAGCCTCATGTCAATCACCCTGCATTTATCTCTTGAAAGTTGAACTCTTGAAAGGCGCGGAATGGCCATGCACTAAATCGTTTTATGCACTCGTGACAATACAAATTAAGTTTATGAACTCGCCTTTGGTTCGATCATAAGCTGAATCGTTAATGCCACTCATGCATAAAACTTTAAAAAAAATTGAAGCTAGAAATTAATTATCATGTTATGACTAGCCAAAAACAAAGGCGGATCCAGGAGGCTAACGGGGCCATGCCCCCCAAGACCGTTCAAGGGGGCAAAACTATGTTTTGCCCCCCAAACGGGAAAAAATGACAATTTATCGTAAAAATTGTCTTTTCAGCAGTCAAAATTCAGCTATCAACAGCAAAAATTGACAAAATTTCGCGCCGCTTCGCGACATGACACAAGTTTCCCATTTTGTAATGCAAATTATCGTAAAATTGCCTTTGTAGCAGTCAAAATCCAGCTATCCATAACCAAAAGTGGAAAATTTCGTTACGCTTCGCGGCATGACACAAGTTTCCCAATTGCTTATATAAATTACATCAAATTTCTTGCAGAGGCTCTTATTGGCGGTAATTGCTGGCACTAGAGCCTTCATAAAATATAAACTTTCATGCGTGCTACATGTTTAGCTAGTCTGCTGAGTTGCGAAAAAGTCGACGCGAACGCAAAGACGTGGACGTCGGCACCGGGAAGCTGCTCCAATGGTGCCCAACTTTTTTATTTTCTTTAATCTGGGTTTTATCAGGCAAAGCCGTAAAAAACTACTACTGGATCGAAGAGCTAACAGTGGGACCAGAACAGGATCATCTCCCGGAGCCATCTCTCCCCAGGCTCCTCCAGATCCGCAGGGACCATTTGTGTGCGGAAAAATCGTTTTGCCTCTTGCTGTTTTCAAACCATATGCACTGAGTGTTACCAGTTGTTTGTTAGAGTTCGATACATATGTATAAGTTATTATTATTATTATATGTACCATTGAGCGCTGACTGCCACCGGTCATCGTGATTTACTATTCGAAGAATATGTATATGAAAAACTGCCTTTATTTGAATATTTTTGATCGTACCGAGATGTGCAACCAGGAATTACCTGAGGCTTGGCTCCACTCACTGTCTGATTCCAGTTTTTTTTCTTCTCACTTTTGTCATATATTTTGCATACACGAGCATGAACGACCAATGAACGAATGTGTTTTCCAATAGCAGCAATGCTTGACACAAGTCAACTTTGCCTATACTCTTGACTGGTAGATGCCTACATATCAACAAGGTATCAGTTGAAAAAAGTTTAACAATGCAGCAAAGGCAAAAGCAAGCTAAATAAACGTAACCACATCACACTACAAATAGGTATTCTCAGTAATGCGAACAGACACTATAACACTTGATATAACCGTCACAACATGATCAGGTTACATGGCTATTCTTATGAGTTATAACACGGCATCACAAGGCAGAGAGAAGTCGCCCCACGGCCCACCATTTTTCACTCTGATTTTCCGCTTACTATCGTTGCACTGAATCCAGCTTCGGACAGAGTGCCTGGAAAAGCTCGACAGCCGATACTTTGACCCCTTTGACTACGTTAGCTACTTTCCTCGCTTCTAGTCATCCCTTCTCCCCTGTGGCCACCAATCCTTTTACACAACTGACTGTACTCGTTCCTAAATTTGTCGACGCACTCTAAATATTTTCCCGGTTTACACTCGGCCCTATTAACTAAGTCTGTCACAGTCTCGAGCACATCTTGCTCGTGGTTCACTGATATTATACGCGACCGGGGTCCCACTGCGGCGCGCAGTTTGCAGTTCATCTGCTGTCTTGTCGGGGTGACTCCAGTCGACCTTGTGTTGTGGCGGTCGAGGCGGCCGGTGCTGCGGGTCCACCAACGGCGTCAAACCAGCCGTCCGACTGGGGCGCCTGTGTCAGGTCAGCCACGGCTGGCACGACCTCTGACGTCACCGGCAGCTGCAGAGGCGCGGCCAGGTGACTCCCGGACGGGGTCCAGCTGACCCGACTGTCGGTCCGAGTCAGTCAGCTCGATCACCGCCGCTGCCGGGCGCAATCTGGTTCCAGTATTAAAAAACAATTTCACGACATAAAATTTAAACTTTCAAGCCGCTTCGCGGCGTCACATCAGTGACCATCGTCATAACGAAGCCGTCGCTTTCGTCTTCGGTTCGTTGTAACGGTGAATTGAATCAATAGCATGTTAAGCTTCTTATTCTTTATAAGGTCCACCGCCTATTTTTATGGGTTTTATCAGGCAAAGACGTAAAAAATCGCGCCGCTTAGCGGCGCTAAATAAGTACCTACTGTACATGAAAATCAAAATTACAAATGCTGCAAAGGATTGGATAAAAGCATAAAAATGAAGTGAACTTTTTCGTCATTTTAACCTATCTCTCACTAAAAAAATAACGGCGACTCCCCTGGGTACAGCTGACAGTTGACATAGTTTGCTCAGTGTAAGGCTATGTCGGAACAACACAAACTGCAAGCTGACATTTTGCGATATCCCTTAAGTCGAAAAGCTAAAAAAATACGAAAATTAACAAATCAATTAGAAACCCTGAGGTTGAAAAATAAAGTGACCCTAATCCGGCAAGAAATTCAAATTGGGGGTAGGCAAGGTTCGCTCAAAACGACATGGCCCCCCAAGACGGCCGGCTGGATCCACCCTTGACCAAAAATATATTAAAAAATAATGACGCGGGAAAAGCAAATTATAATATCCGTTATTTGCCTCCAGTTCAAATTTCTTCCTCTGAACAACGCTAAATCAGATAGCAAAGAAGCATCCATGTCAGCGTGAAGCCATGTCTTCACGCGCGTGACCTATAATTTCACTAAGAATATTGCCGGAAAAGTGCTGTATAGACCATTTGAGCAACAATAATGATCAAGGACGCAGGAACCGGGGGGCAAGGGGGGCAGCGCCCCCCCCCCAACTTTTTTTCGAGGAGGGGCGTCGCCCCCCCCCAACTTTTCTGAGGATCTATTTTTTCTGTTTACAGTTTTTTATTAATAAAATCGGTGAAAAGTAATCACATCAATGTGGAAGATAAAAAGTACTTGTTCATTATCCACAATGCTTGAATAATAGTAGGATCTGGTTATGATGTTTTCTAGTCGGAAATTTGGTCTGTTTAGCCATTTTAAGGATAGTTGGAATGAATTGGTGAACTCAGAAAATTTGGTTAGGATTATTACCAGCACCGAAGACGTCAACACATTAGTTCCAAACGATCCAAACCCAGATGGAAACTTTAATGACGTCCGCAATTTTAGAGTGTTACACTTCGTGATTACAGTTACGATTGCAATGACGATGCTGATTTTTGCCACCTATGCATTTTTTTTTTAAATATCTTCACACACAAATTGTGTCAATTTGAACGAAAAAAAACACAGTTTGAACTTATAGGGGGAGGGGGTTAAAACCTCTTAGTTTCACAAATCTGACCAAGCCATTTTAACGAAAATGACATTTCCTTCCTTTCCACGTTTTCTGCTGGCCACTGACTTGAATGCTCGATTTTCCACTATCTTTTTAAATTATTTATTGTTTTTCCACGAGGATTATCACGCCCGTAAATAGTTCACGACATTTATACAAATGTGTTTCATAAATGTGTAATAAGACCTAAATCTGTAACCTAAGCCATTAACAAATTTATGGAGAGCTCTTTTATAATGGGTGCCCCATTAAAAAAAAGGCCACGGTGCCTCGGTTGCCCGCCCCGTACGCCGCTATGATCAGGGGCGTAGGGAACTCCATTTTGGAAGTTGGGGGGGGCAAAAGGCATTTCTGAAGTATATTTCCTTCCATGCAACGGTCCATAGGCGAATTGTTAAAATTCCGAAAATGTTGGGGGGCACTTGTCCCCCTGCCCCCGGCTCCTACCCCTATACCTATGATTTCTGTAGGATACGCAAGCCCAATTCCTTCTGGATCATGTTTATCATCGGCCATTCCTTGAAGGACCCAGGTGCAGTTTGTGTAAGTGACCTCTACAGGGTCAGCCGAGTTCAGCCCGAGTCACCAACAATGTTTGTCATTAACTCTGATAAATCCAGTTAAAGAAGTGAAACCAACCACCATGTGTACCGTACAAGTCACAAATCGGTAATGGGTGACGGTCTCGGACGAGACACGTCTCCCAATTTTGCAACATGACCTATTGTAGGTTCCACTTAAGACCTTGACCCTGAGGTCAAATTTCTCTAAGTTGACCTAACCTGGGTCACGTGAATACGATTTAAAGCGCCCTGTTGATCCACCCAACACGTGCGTCAAATTATTGTCTTATCTTTGTTCAGGAAAAGATACAAAAGGACAAAACTGATAGGCAAAAACAGCCTTTTGACCATTGATCGTCTCAGGAGCCTAAACTATTGAACCGAAATAAAATTGGAGGACACATCACATTGCATTTTTAAAAAAATTCAATCGCTTTCCGTTTGTTCCTAGAGCTTTCATAGTTCGCGAGATATTTGGGGGATTCTGGAGCAAAGACCTGACAGCGTCCCAAGATTCCATTTTGGCTTGGGTGTCAGAGTGGAAAATTCGAGTCCTAAAATACCATGAGAGTGAAGAATGTATAAAATGGTACGATATTGATTACTGTTTTGAATATGAAAAGCAGTGGTTTTAATTGAAATCATGTATTTGTAGTCAATATTTATTGATATGGGAATCAATATTACGATTCATAACTTGGGAGTGGAGAATTCATTGCTAAAATGGAGAATGAGAGTGGAAAATTATTCATAGTTGGGAGTCATCTCTCACCCAAATCGACACATTTTGGGACACTGAGACCTGAAAGTGGAAAAATACCTGAAAGTGGAAAATCTGACCTTTGATGACCTCTGGTGATCTCAATATTGATATGTTAAAGAAATGACCGCAATAGCTTCCAAATACTTTTTGACGAGCTTTTGAACCCTTCCCCCGCACGGCGGAAGGTGGCCGCCGAGCACCGGCACCCGCCGCGGTTTAAAACGCATAAGCAGTCCAAAAAATCGGTAATTCTTCCTATTATTCATGATCCGGACACTTGTAGTATCATTCTTAGACGATGTATAAGTAAAGGCTTTAAAGACTCAGCATGAAGGATGATCTTAAATCCAGGTCAAAGTCATCTGTAGGTCACGTGAGGCAAACTGCTGGCTTACGTATTAGCGTTTACTACATGTTTAATGTCTATTTTTTGGTCGTAGAGCAGTGAAAAAAAGTTAAAGCGATCATTAGTTTTAAAAAAAAAAACTCAAAGTATAAAGAAAAAAAACGCAAATTTGCCATTTTATATCCTACGGTAGCTAATGCCGTTGCGAAAAGATTTATTTTGGTCATTTGGAAGGTTCATAATGTCAGTCAGATTTATTTAATCACTACATTCTTCTACACGTCAAATTTCGTAAAGTTTCGTCATTATTTTTTATCTGACATGTTTGTAATGTATATATTCATGGTATTAAGCATCTGACAATTTCGGAAAAGTATGAAAAATCGAAATTATATTTTTATCATAAATTTCACAAAATCCGTATACATACCTAATGATAGCCGATCTTCTTGTCAGTCAATCAAAATACCTGTAGTGGACGAGTTAGTGCGTAAAAGGGTCATACTACAAGCAAAAGTGACTACTATTGCAAATCGGAAGAATTCTGAAGGGAGCAGGATTTCCGGCTGAGTACTCATTCAGGCTAAAATTCCTGCCCCCCCCCCCCCCAACTTGAACATACTTCCTGCGTCCTGATAATTGATGTATATCTCACAACATTAATTCGTGCAGTCAAGGGAATAAGGTGAAACCACATGTTTTTGTCTAGCACTATATATTTCAATGTTTATAATACTTATTCCCGAAACCATCCGTCATCGTTGCGTCATAATGATCCGTAAAATCAGCCAACAAGCGTTAGCAGTCACGATGGATGCTTGTTCCGGCTTCTAGGACCCCGGTAAGCCATCTTTAATTAATTCAAAAAGGGATGGTGACACCTCCGGAGGATTTCTAGAAAGCAGCTCAAATGAATGCTGGGAACTAACAATCATGTATGCTCTTGCTCAAACTTGCCCTAAAGCAATATATCGTTTCTTTTCCGACTCCAAACGTTGGTCCCAGCTGTGCTCAGCACTAAATTCATGATGGCTGCTCTCATCTTGTTTTGGCACAACTGTTACGTGTCCAAGTAGCGCACCCAAAACGAAGCGTACGATTTCGCCGATATTTGACCTTGAAAAGTCTATCTGTGTTATAAGGTAACGACACTTAGCGTTTACGGCCCAAAGTCGAGCCATAACCATTCCTGCTGTTGCATTATGAAAAGAAGCTAAGGCTGTTAACCATAGGCGTAGGAGCCGGGGGGGGGGTGGCAGGAGGCAACTGTCCCTAAACTTTTTGAGTGGGAGGCAACGCCCCCCCCCCCTTTTGAGTCTCAATACATGGTCCAAAATTACGAGACATAGCCCACGTCTGTCTGGGGATGGGTCGGATCTGACCCTTCCTCGGTTTTTCCTGAATATCTTCCGAAGCGTTGTAGACATCGACTTGAAACTTAGTAATGTATACCTTCGCGTTCATCAATTTTAAGTCATGGCTTTGCAAAAAGTTAGCAGCTGTGTCGAACAAAAATGAGATATGCTGATTTTAGTGACGTCACTCCATGGCATCTTGGGTATAATAGGGCAAAAATAGCAAAATGTTTTACAAATTGCAAAAATCTAGTTTTGAAGCAAATTGCAAATACACAACGTTTAAGCACGTGAAATGACGAGTTCTACAAAATAGCTATCGCTGCTATTTTTTTAAAATTTGTCTATTTAAACTGTAATTTTGCTAATTCCCCCCCCCAAAAAAAAAACTTCAAACGAGTTCCGACGCCCATGCTGATGACAATATAATTAACTGCATATGCATTTTAGTTTTAAAGTTTACTGACCGAATGGTGATGTTGAGTTTGGAATATTCAGAATACAGCTTTAGTTCACAAAGAATTTGCTCAAATAGTGAGGAGGCTACACCAATTTTACGAATGATTGCCAATCATTGAAGGTGCAAATGTATTTTTTATATAATGGGTGGAGTTTCGGAACCAGATTTTGCATGTGAAATCGAACAGCTAATCTACTGACACACACCAAAACACTAGATTGGCCCGCGGGGTAGCACTATCTCTTTAAAACAGTGGTTCCCAAACAGTGGGTCATGACCCCATTTGGGGTAACGGAGACATTCTGCGGGGTTAACGAAGGCCTGTGAATTTAAACCATAAATGTGACGCTAATACAGCTTTGATGCAGCCCTCAGCTTACAATATAACTTTTTGGTGCGCCTTGTCAGCGCAACGAAGTCAAGAATTTATAAATTGGTGAAGAAAAGGGAATAAATGCATGTGTGCTCTCAGTCTTCGTTTTGTATTGCGATTTGCGACGCTCCAGTGGAAGAGTGTAAACAGATGCAACCCAAAAATTGGAAAACAACGCTATTTTTGATAAACTGGCTAACATTTTGAAGGGTGGCGTAATGGCCTCCTCTGACTGCTGAAAAGGGGTAATTGTGTCGGGAGGGCTGGGAACCACTGCTTTAAAGGGTTTCTATGAATATGTGACAGCTCTTCGCAAGTCAGCTTACGAGCATGGAGAACAGATTGTCTATCTCGACTAAAAATTACTTGGACAATGTGAATTGTTGCCTTTAAGGCTAAAAAACATTATATCGCGCAGTTGCTCGAAGTGGATGCGGATGCTTATTCAAATACATTGAACGGAGGTCACAACAACTGCAGGATACGCACGTTGCAGGAAGACAAATCAACTGATGAAATTTACCCACGTATTCCAATAGACACCTGCGTCCAAGGCCATAGATACTCCCGCCTCCACTACGCGCAGCTTCGCGAAGACTGTGCAGAATAGAAGTAAAAGTCGATCCAGCCTTTAGGAAGTTTACACGCTAAAAGGGGATATTTCCGTGGAAAGTTCATGGACGAGCAGTCGCACACAATGCCGATCATTCCCTTCAACGGATAACGACGGTAGCAGCATCAGTAATTCAGACGCAGCGAGTGAGAANCTGGCCAAACCGAGGAACTAGTTCAGTGACAGTGAGTGAACACTGTAAGTCACCAACAATGAGCGAGCATGTGCATAATACAGTTCTTATGTGTGCAAAAAATGCGTTTAATTATTGTTCACGATTTTTGTCGCAAGTAAAATCAAAAGAGAAAAGACCTAATTCGAACATTCTTGAGGAGAAAGTCCTCCTGAAGAGAAAACATTTTTTCCATTCAGCAAATCGCAGCAAATTCAAATATGGTAATAAATAACAAAATGTCCAGCTGTACTCGACCTAATGATACCATATTGATATTGATATATCACTAGTCCATTTTATATGTCCTCAAATAAGCAAATTAAAAAATACATTTCTATTGAAAGACCCTGTATGTAAGAGTAGACTCTTATTTTTTCTGTGAAAATTGTGTTAGCCAGTGAAATGTAAAAATACAGTTGCTGGTGCTGACTGTTGGTGTTATAGAGCTGTCAGGATAAGGCTAGTTAGGTCATTTTAGGATATGTTTCTAGGATATTGAAATGTGTGATATTATTTTTGACGAGTTTCCTAACTTGATTGTTGAGCCAGTATCAAACTGCCGTAGTCTTGCTACTAGCACATGCCACCTACCACTTACCAGTAGGTACTATTTGATACCACAACATGTTTTGCGAGGATTTCATTTCAATGAATGCTGATTGGCAAGAGCTAAATATTTCATGCGTGTTTGTTGCGACTCATTTGTATGATAATATGTCTTAAAGGGAATATAGCACCTTGGGAAAAGTATGTAGAATGATGGAGAAGAATGCCCTGATTGAGCGGCGTCTGGCATTCAATTTTTTGCGAAAAGGAGTCAGAAATTTGTTTGTAATTGTGACAAAATAGTGAATATGTGTTTAACATGTGGGAAGTCAACACCATCTTATCGTATCAAGCCAAGAGGCGAGTTGGGTGTCGTCACAAGGAGGCATTCGAGAACGGAATAACCTCTGCTGCTCGCCACGCCAGTGGCAGCTTGCGTGGTGCCGGCCACGCGCACGATGGGTGCAACCGATTAGGCGTGAAACGCGACCTGGCTAGGGTCGACCTAGCGCCGCGAATCATTGCTGGCCGGGGTAGGGCACCGTGGGGCACGGCATACGTGATACCACTACGTGTGCCGAGCGCACTGGACCGACCGTCGGTGGCGGTCGGGGCTGGACGCAAGGTAACTGATATCAATACTGGGTACGGACGGTTCAAAAAGCGAAGAACCAGATGCGGTGGGCAAATCACAAGTGGAGTAACTACTGATGAACGTAGTACGAAACGTCACCGGGGATTTGTGACGTTGAAATATGAACCCCATATGACCAACGGTTTTTGCGTCTGATACTCAGCAACTAGGTCGCTTTGGAGGGGAAAATTTCGGGAATTTTGGGGGGTTTCTCAGCACATCCCGACAATCTGGCTATCTCAGTTAAAAAACTAATGTTAAAGGTGCTATATTCCCTTTAAGATAAGTTCAGATATAATATTATCAATCAAATGATGAACATGATTTATTAAAAAATAGAATATTGGTCTTCATGTGATTGTTGCGGGCTGCTCTGTGGATTTTTTCATTACAAATTCACTGAAAACTTAGCATATATTTAACATACAGTTGATTTATTATTGTGGGTGCTCAGAGGATATTGTGAAATGTGGGTGCTCAATAGGATAGGAAACCACGCCCCTGTGTCGATGGTGAGAGATGCACGGACGTGGGAGGGGCCAGCTTGATCTGCATCATCGCGTCCATCGTTCCGCTCCCGTTTCTGCCTGAGATTTGCAGTCTTGCGTCGCCTGCTCGTCTCCTTGTAGTCTACGCCACCCAGTTTGATCGTGCGGGCTCCTCTCTGGTCTCGAAGGAGTTTGATTTCCGCTGACGGCACGCGGCTCGACAGTGGGCAGTTGCAGCTTCACAGATCCTTGCAGCGGCAGCTGGCAATGTCATGTTTTTCTTCTAACCGCCACCCATGAGTAGGTGACCAGGAGTGCCCCCGCCCACATCCCAAACCGACCGCCACAACACCCTATACTTTAACACCCAGAGGCAACTCTGGATGTCGCGCAGCTCCCAGCTCCGACTGGATACAACTAAACAGCAAATAAGAGAGGGACATAACAGGTGTTCGCATGGTGAATAATAAATTAGAAGGCGCAGAGTATCATGTGAATGCAACAAATGACCTCGACCACAGCCCTCAGGATTCACATTTCTTCACAGTATTAGTAAATAGAGGACATCAGAACATACCAGGAGAGAGAGGATGTATGGATCTATTCAAGCGTGTTTTGCTGGTCCTTTCTGGGACCAACTCAGCTAAGCGTGGCTTGTTGCTGAGTAGAGTCCCTGAGGCCAGCGCCATTTGAATGGGCTATTATTTCTTGTGAAGCTGAAATTCTTCAAATCGTTCATTAGAACAAATGGATCTTGGCATTGATATGTAATATATTAAATTGGTTTAAAGATGCTTTTTGTGGTATATTGCTATCATGTGGAAGATAAAAATAATGGTAGTGACAGAACTGTAGTAATAAACTATGTGCAAACAGTAACCTCTGGGGAGTCCAGACAAAAGAGGAATGTTATCAAGTACAATATAATTAAATTTATATGTATTATAATCAAGAATCTGTATTTAGAAAGGGACTGCTGTGTTAGTAAATGTTAAAAGCTCCTCTTCTGAAATAATTTGTATCGTGTTTGCGTCCCGGTTTCTTTTGTGCGTCTTATTCAATCGGTGAAATCTTCCGTAGGCTTGCTTGATCTTCCAAACCCAATTGTGCGCTTCGATTATGGGTATACCCTCATTCGACCATATTGCAATCACAGCGTCTGCTGTTTTACGCAAACATGCAGTAGTTCCCCGCTCACACTTTTTGCTTCTCCTGCCACTTGCCAGCAGCCTTACGTAATTCCCAACGTCTCTGCTCGTAGACAGGTGATTAAGATGCTAGAAAATCCTATATATTTTTTTTTGCCTTGCTACGCAAAGGTATCACTGCTGCACGGATGGTCGGATTCACAGTGAAGTGCAACTCTCACGTCCACTCACGCTACAGTCGAAACCAAATTGGCACGCACACGTCGCCTGCGCGCGTGCCTCAGGCGACAGCGCGTGCCCGAGAAAGCGGACGCCTGGTAGAGTCGACGGAGGTGACACCCGAGATCCCTCTCGCGTCGTCGCCTTTGTCCTCTCGCGCTCTCATTTCTCTCTTCCCGCTCGAGCTGACCTTGCGACAGCTGTCAGCGGAGAACCTCTTGAAAGAGGCCACTGAACATATGTAAGTCCATAAAACCGTCTCATAACATGAACCCAGCTAACAATTTGACGTAATCGCTACGTTGTGACAAGGTTGCAACACAAATACACAACGTTGTGATAGTGTAATTTTGTAGACTCCCAGGAACGTAGTCAAAACTTTACCAAGTGACGCTCACAAAACGTTGAAACAACGTTGCTACAACGTTACTTTTGGCAAGCGTAGCTAACGTGACTTACGTGGTTAATCATTAATATTAGTAAGATGGTGAGTATGCTCAATTTAGATAATTGTACCACATTGCGAGCTGTCCTTCCAAGCTACTAGAAAAAAGTTGTGACATCGTAACGATACAACGTTGCTGTAACGTTTAGCAGCGACGTTTATACAACTTTTTCTTCACAACATTCACGACGTTGTTGCAACGTAAAATTTCAACTTAATTTTTCACAACGTTGTTACAACGGTATCTGTTACCTGGGAAGTCCACCAACAATTACATCGAAATTCCCAATAACGATTTAATTTTAACCGGCAAACGGTGTCGGTCGCCACGGCCGGACGATCGCTCGCGAGACTGGTGTTAGTGTGACAATACGCATAACATCTAACATGGAGGCTGCAACGCCGGGCGCCACCGAAAACAGGAAAATTGTTTCCGCCTTCGACGCTCGAATTTTCAATACAGGGAAAAAATAATCACACCAATTGGCTTCCATGGACACAGAGACAAGGAAAATCAGCGAAAGAATTTGAACAGAGAAAAAAGTTGTCGATATGACACACATATATTATCTTATATCTTAAACACAATTCACAAATCAGATGAAATTGCCTCACGTTTGCACAGAAGGCGAAAATTGGTGTTGGGGTCTGGAGAAGGTAGGTACTCGAAGTTTTAATTTGATATCGCTATTATTTTAGCTAACACAAAAGTTATTCAGGTCAGGGGGCGTTTAATTCCCCCCCCCCTACCATTAACGAGGGCGCTTAAGGCCCTCGTTAATGTCGAGTTAAAGGGAAATAATGCTCTGACTCTGGTTTTCTCCTCATCTTGTGCAACTTGCATGCGGTATTAAACTGATTAGATCTTGATTCTTGATTTGAAAATAAGACTACAGCTTTTACCAATTTAAAATACTTCTTGGGAAATACAAAACGAGTAGGTACTTAGTACTTACTTGTGCATTTTGTAAATGCGTTGCTGAGACACGATGTCACTGCATGCTTCTGTTCCCTTCCTTTTTCACGTCGATTGGTCAGGAGCAAGTTCACACAGTTAACTGTTCACTCGTCACCGAGCCACGGTCACCGAGTCACCGAGGTCACCGATCGGACGTGAAACGCTCGTGAGGTCTCTGTTCTACGGGGTTGCCCATTAACCTTAGCCGTGTTCACGATGTATGTTTATGCGGTTTACGTAAACCATAAACATGTTTAAGTAGTGACTGACCAATCAGGCATTCTGGCTCACCTCGATGCTGATTGGTCAGTCACTACTTAAACATGTTTATGGTTTACGTAAACCGAATAAACATGCATCGTGAACACGGCTCCTTGACTGCCTATACAGCTGACCCCTGTGATTGGCTGTTTGTAGCGCGCCTGACTCCGCCCCGCGCCCCGGGCGAGACAGGTCGGGGGAGGGTCAGCCCCTGTGATTGGCTGTTTGTAGCGCGCCTGACTCCGCCCCGCGCCCCGGGCGAGACAGGTCGGGGGAGGGTCAGGATCTCGGCTGGCTGGCAGTCCGATCGTGACGAGCCGAGAGAGCGTCGGGAGGCAGGAGGTGACCAGCACGGCGAGAGTCACACGAGTGACGGGATCGCTGGGCGTCACCGAGCCAACCGACAGTGAACAGTGAACAGTGAACAGTGAACAGTGACAGTGACAGTGACAGACGGTGGTCACTGGTAGTGGTCAGAACTTGGCGCCGAGTTCTGTGTCGTGATTCAGCGAAATGACCGGCGCCTGTCGGAGGCGCTGGCGAACTATCCGTCCTAGCATGATCGGCTTTTCGGGATGGAAACCAGCCCCATCAGCAGGTGTGGAATGCCCACCAGAACGACCTCAGCATTCCCAGCAGCTCAGACTTCTCAGCATTCCCAGCATGATGCCCAGCCTGCTGAGTCTGCCCTCAAGTCCTCAAACATACCCTCAATTCCAGCCACAACTGCCGGCAGTCAAAAGTGAGTACCGAGTCTCAGCACCAGACACCAGTACCGAGTCTCAGCACCAGTACCGAGTATCAGCACCAGTACCGAGTATCAGCACCAGTACCGAGTATCAGCACCAGTATCGAGTATCAGCACCAGTACCGAGTATCAGCACCAGTACCGAGTATCAGCACCAGTACCGAGTATCAGCACCAGTACCGAGTATCGGCACCAGTACCGAGTATCAGCACCAGTACCGAGCATCAGCACCAGTACCGAGTATCAGCACCAGTACCGAGTATCAACACCAGTACCGAGTATCAGCACACCAGTCTGCGTCCCCAGGCTGACGAACAGTGAGTGATGCAGCCAGGGGCGCCGCCGCTGTCTTCCGATGGTCAGCAGGGTCAGCCCCCATAACACCTCCTCGGGTGGCGGATGAACTTCACTTTCTAAGAGAGATTCAACTATGCATGCAAATTGCTATTAAATCAGTTGCAACTGATTTAACTGATTTTCGAGTTTGCCCATGGGCAAACGCAAACTAGAGGAAAGCAATCAAAAAGTTGATTGAAGTGGACGGAGCAATGCCCTAATATGGACATGCAATCTGTATTTGTATTTACTTCTTAGAACATCCACACTACTAGTGGCTATTATCGTTCAGCGTCAAATATACACCACAGCATAGCCGAATGGTGGCGGATCTCCACTATGGAACTACACACACACACACACACACACACACAAACATCACACACACACACACACACACACACACACAGCCACACACACACACACACACACACACACACACACACACACCACACACACACACGCACACGCACACGCACGCGCACCGCAGCGCACGCGACGCGCACGCGCACGCGCACGCGCACGCGCACGCGCCACGCGCACGCGCACGCGCACGCGCACGCTCACGCCACGCCACGCCACGGCGGCACGCGCACGCGCCGCGCACGCACGCGCACGCGCACGCGCACGCGCACGCGCAATCGCGCACGCGCACGCGCACGCGCACGCGCACGCGCCACGCGCACGCGCACGCCCGCACGCGCAACGCACACGCACACGCACACGCACGGCACGTGTGCTGTAGAGTGCTTACTTGTCAGGACCGGGTCAGGACCGAGTCAACGCACCGACTTGTCAGGACCGGACAAAATTATGAACTGGGCGTGTCCATTAGGATGGAACACTCAGATTACATGCATTGAAAGTTCGTGTTGCGTTTGCAATGCTTTTGTAACATAGAACAAATTTTCTGAAAACGCGGGTTTTCACCGACTTGTCAGGACCGGCTTCCTGCTGGGAGGGTGACAATGGGACGGACAGGCGGGGAGAACCCTATTAGCGTTGGAATGCGTTGGGAGTAGGGACTGTGAATAGGACAGGGGTGCAGACGTTTTACTGTGTGGAAGAGGGTCTGATGCAGATTGAATTGTGGAACGTCACAAGTTAGGTATATTATCTCTTTTGAGCAGACTAACGACTCCGGCGATGTTGAACGGAAACAAGACTCTGGCCAGGTTTTCTTTATTAGTCATTGATATGGTGCCGACTATACCGTACAATATTGCGCTCCCAAGTAAAAGTGAGCCCGTTTTTCCTTTCCATTTTCGCAAACCGTCTCACGAATCGGTCGTCAATTCGTCACCCCCACACTAAAAAATCCGTAGCGACGCCCCTGCTCAGTGCTCACACTGCAGGGGCGGCGGATTCAAGGGGCAGCGGGGGCAGCCCCCGCTGGCAAAATCAAGCGGGGCAAAACTATCTTGTTGTCCCCCAATCTGCCGAAGTCGAAAAGGATATATTCTTTGCCATATAATATATAATAATATATGGTAAAATGAAAATGATAAGCATTGCAAAAGTAAAAATAAATACTGTATTTCACATAGCAGTAAAATATGAAAGCTTGTCCGTGAGACAAAAGTGCACAAAGTAAGTTTAAACAATACTGGCGGGAGTCATAAGCAGACGACCGATCACTGTTTTTGGTTGTGGTCGAGTAAATACTGTCTTGGAGTTGGTTGCGTGCTTTATAAACAAGTTGGTTCTGTCAACATATTTGTAAAGGGAAAGACTACAGATAAAGAGATCAGTGCGAATCAGTGATGAAGTGGCGTCAGTCATCCTTGGATGGATTTGAGAGGAAACGGTAAGTTAAGCCCAATCACTGGCGGATCCAGGGGGGGGGGGCTTTAGGGACAAATGCCTTCACCAAGCCGCCTGTAATTGGCGCAAATTTACACTTTTTAATGCAGGCATCTACGAAAATTTTACTAAAGACAGTTTATTTTAAAAGTCTAGCAATGCAAAAGGGAGCGAAATTCGATAAGTTTGTGTAATTTTGCATTTATTTGGTTCATGATGCCCCCAAACCGCCACAAAGCTCCGTTTTTGATCCGGCAGTGAACCAAGTACCTAACAACCTAGTAAGTAAGCAAATTATCAGTTTTCACATTCCCATATCAAGGAAGCTTGTATTCACATTCCATTTCCAAAATTGACATTGCCCTTATTCCTAACAGCCTCAATTGGCGCCGTCATTTTTTTATATTTTTGCATATTGTGATGATTGCACGCGCTGTCCGGGTATCGCCTATTCGGCGGGACAGGCGTCACCAAAAGTTTCAGCTGTCACCGTATGTAGTGAGTAGGTGAGAACAGGGGAGGATCCAGGGGGCAAATGAGTCATGCCACCCAAAGGTCCTGAAACTATGATCCCCTTCCCCTCAAGGTGGGATAAATGGTCGGCCTCTGGAAATTTATCAAAAAAATATCTTTAAATCAGTCAAAATCGAGCTATC
>VOPJ01004552.1:0-23897 GCA_014673585.1 Semibalanus balanoides
CAGTCAGCGCCGAGCGTGTGTTCCACCAGCGACGTGCCTCCAGCACTGCAGTGGCGATCCAACTTAGTTGTGTGTGCATTGCACGTGGACGGTGCCAACTAGCTTCTGATATGAAGCAGCGCCACGAAAACACCATCTTTTTCAACACGCCTTAGTTCACATGTTTACCACAAAGTTGACCCCAATCAGAGAATCGGAAGTGAAAAGGTGTGTATGTGTGCCAAATGTGCACCGTGCACTGCACAGGCGCGGATCCAGGAGGCGCTAGGGCATGTGCCCCCCCCTTCCGAGCCGGGTCGCGACCATGGCGCGCCCGGAGGGCGCAACTCTTTGTATGATGCTGCAGGTTACGCTCCCCCCCTCGGTGGAGCTCGAACAGTCCTGGATCGGCGCCTGGTGCATGGCACACGGCCGACGACCTGAAAATCAGCCCAGTCGTCTCTGGGCTGCTGCACGTCTGGGATCGCCAGGACACATGCCATTTGCATAGGTCGGCCATGTGGCGCCGCTGGACGTGACACGGGTCCAGCCCTGAGCGGTGGCAGTGAGTCGGCGGCAGTGAGTCGGCAGTGAGTCGGCAGTGAGTCGGCAGTGAGTTGGCAGTGAGTCGGTAGTGAGTCGCCAGTGAGTCGGCAGTGAGTCGCCAGTGAGTCGGCAGTGAGTCTGCAGTGATTCGGCAGTGAGTCGGCAATGAGTCGGCAATGAGTCGGCAATGAGTCGGCAATGTGTCGGCAGTGAGTCGGCGGTGAGTCGGCGGTGAGTCGGCGGTGAGTCGGCAGTGAGTCGGCAATGAGTCGGCAATGAGTCGGCAGTGAGTCGGCAGTGAGTCGGCAGTGAGTCGGCAGTGAGTACTGAGAGCCGCCTACGACGTCTCAGCAGACTTCACTTATTTAGGTTTGGGGTACTCACCTCGATGTGCCCTGTTGGACTCGGTTCTCACCAATGCTATGCATGTTTGCTTACAGCCGTAAGACGAGAGCCTCCAAGCCGGAGGGACGTCGGCAGCAGGCGGCAGATGGCGCTGCAGCCGATCCCGACGATCCAGAGGAGCGAAGGCGAGTCACATATTGTATACTTGTGCTGGAAATATGTTTGCTACTGTTTGTCACCTGCGTCTTGCATTATGCTAGTACTATGATAGTACTGTGTGCATGAGCAATACTGAAGAAGTGTATCGTATTTGTGTTTTGTTGCAGGAAGAGGAGCCAGGAGCTGCGTAAGGAGCGTCAGGAGAAGAGGGAGCGTAAGGAGCTGGTAGAGAGGCTACTGGCGGAACACGACGAAAAGCTAGCCGACCAAGCCGAGTACGTCCTAGTATTGCGCCACTAAAATCACCTGACTGGATCTGGCCAAGATACTTGTCTTCTGGCAATCTAGCTTACTATGTAAAGAAATTCTGTCCTATATCTGTTCGTCATCGAACTTTTCTTATACGTATTATAAGTACGAAAAGTTATGTAGTTTCGACACATTAGCATTGAATAATATCTAACTGAAATCATTTTGCAGATCGCATGACAACATGTGTGTATATTATTCTGCTCCCTGCATTTCCCAACATCAAACCGTCCTCCTACAAGTAAAGATAATGTTTGTGTTAAAAAATAACTCGACGCAACTTCCACCGATAATATCTGGGCGCCATATAACTCTTTTGTTGCGGCGCCCTTAAGCACAAATCATCATCATCATCACCACCGATAATATCGCAGGGTTGGCACCACCCAAAACCCACTACCCGGGTTTTTTGGTTTTTTTGGTGGGTAAATTAAACAAAAAACCCACCCGGGTTTTCATGCAAAATGGTATGAGCAAAAATCCGGCGTTATTTGTTAGAAACAAAGGTGATAAATGGTGTAATCATTGAGTGGATGCTTTTGTTTTAGACTTAAGATGAGTAAAAAAGGAAACAATGGTTGCATTTGCCCCTCATCCACCATTCAGACTTCCCAGCTCTTCTCAAGGAACAACGTTGTCTCACAGTATTGAGATGCTCACCATCTCTGTTACTCAAAGAGACGTGCCGGTATTCGTGGAAGGTGTAAGATCTTAATTGTGGTAATTCGGCTAGCAAGCACGTGAGTTTGATGTACGTTGCAGGCCCGTAAATCCTTTCTTAAGTGTGACGTTCAGCATAGTTTGATGTTAAAGTTTCCAATTTGTGATACATGTCCGAGTGAACATATTATTGCATGTTTAGAATTTTTTTGATTTTCGGAGGGAGCGAAAATCATCACATCTCCTTCTTCCTACTGCAATAAAAAAACACCCTCATAGATATCCCAAAAAAAATTCCAACTTAACCCAGTGGGTTTGACATAGAGGACAACCGGAATTATTTTTTGAGGTATCACTCAAGCGCTATGGTAATTATCGCCTTCCGCCTTACTGAATATTGTTGAGGCGCGGATTTATGAAACTATACGCCACCCAAGCGAGCAGGCAGCGAGGCGTTCCGTCGCCAGCGTGATATACCATCAGCGAGCTCTATCCTGAGTATGAACTATTATCAGCTGTAGAAGCCGCCGAGGTCGACTAGTCGCATCACCTATAAGCAGAGATACTCACCACGAGGCGTTGCGTGAGCCACAGTAGAAGACGCGTAAAAATGAGTAGCCGGGCTCAGCCACCGCGGAATTGAAGTCTTTAATTCACAAACCACGATCCCTTGACGGTTTAGTACCTCGGTAGTATTACGAATAAAAATCGTAAAAATGCAGTCTGTATGCAACATGCATAGATCGTCCAGCGGAGTCACCTGACTATCTGGCTTCGATACTTGTGTTCTGACAATAGTTTCAAATTGAATGCTGATGTACGCGTTAAATCGGGTTGATATTTTTTCTTCGGCGAAACTGCATGTCAATTATATATGGATGGTGATGATGAGATGAAGACGGTTTAGATTTGCTGGACCTTAAATGGAATGGTCCACCTTAACATGGGGGTCTTTAACTGAGGTAGCAGAATTGTAGATTGGATATATAAATCATATATTTCACGGTTCGTTTATTCCAAAACTCTACCTCAACGGGCTTTAGAGAGGATTTAATGGACGATTTTGGTGGATTTTACCAGAGGAACGAATTTTACCTGATGGACTGATGATTTATCGCACTATAGCCAAGACGTGCTGTACAAGTCAACCGAACCTGTCGGTTGACCTATTTCACCAGACTTCTGTGTCCTTGGCGCTCTATTTTTTTGTATTGCTGCCCCTTAGTTTGCTGAACTGACATCAACAATGGGATAATGTTGTCTAGAACAAGTCATTATTGTCGGCGCAAATCTATATCACTCGCCGAATAATTGGAGCGCAGTGAGTTTTTCGGGACGGATGGATAGCCCACCATTGTTCAGGGGCACCAGCGATGTCATGTACCGCTGGCATCGGTCTCGGCATTGATCTGCTGGCTTTATGTTCATTACTTTCGAGAAGTGTCTCTGTTACCTACTTGGATAGTAAATTTGGTCTTCAGGAAAAATTTGAAAAATGTGTTTTTCGTTCGTTGACACAGACAAAAATAGAATGCATGTGACTTCACCGACAAAAGTACAGCCAGCTGGCGTACCTGTGGTGTGTAGGTACAGCGGCGTTCAATGCGGCGCACATGAGCGCACTTTTGGCCTGATTTGATTCACCATTCCGTGACACCGTGACGTGTCTGCGGCTTTTCCGTGACGTTTCATGCGGGATCTGCGTGACGCCGTGATGACGTGATAGTGTAGCTCACCAAACGCATTTACATCAGCTGAACTTGCTCTGTTGGCTTTTTTCACGCAAATCCCGCAAACACGCAGATTACACACGTGATTTGCAGAAAAATCCCGCATAGAGTAGTCTGGGCTTGTATTGCTACACGCTGACAATGTGGGAGAAAAGCGGGTGTCGGCGCAGGCTGAAAATGTAACACATAGCAACCTGACTGCTCACTGTGACACTATTATGTCTGCTCATTTCAGAGCTCCGGTGGAAGTCATCGAGCTGGTGCAGTGCAAAGATGGCGTCGGAGCCAGAAGGTCGCGTAAGAGCGATGCTGCCGACCCGGCCTGGTACCGGGACTCTCTGGCTGTAGCTGCTGCTGAGGCCGGCATCGTACCGGGCCCCGCTGCTGCCGCCGCACCGCCGGCCACCGGAGGCCTGTCCGACGACGACGGGCCCTCGTTCGAAGATGACGGCGCCGCAAATGATGGCGCCAGCGACGACGACGAAGCCGCGGCCGCCCCACTGAAGGACGCTCAGAAGAGCAGCTCGATCTTCGCATCGCTCTGGGCTCGCCCTCCGAAGAGTACCACCCCGACGAGGTCACCGGCCCCCGCAGTCAGCACCCCGACGAGGTCACCGGCCCCCGCAGTCAGCTGTCGACGGATCATAATGAAACGTACGTTAATAACGGCAACTGGTATTTTATATCTAAACCTATTCGTGATAATACGTGGTACCATTTATTGTTATGTATCTGGTCGAAAAGCCCCCAAAACGTACTTTAAAAAATGACGTCGTGAGGTACTCAATACTCATACTTACTACACCTTTTCTCAATGCGAGGCGGCATCTGTTCAGCTCAATTCGGCATATCTCATTTAAACCACAGCAGAATTACGGTTTTGCACTACTGATGCATCTCACATCGGCGTAACACACTCCCGCGGCAAAGGGCATTGCAATTCGACAGTGCACCGTGTCAACACTGGTCACTGGTTTCAGATATAATGCAATGGAGCTGACAGCGTTCATTAGAGAATAGGCAAGTTTAGTTGACTTGGGCAAGCGTCATTTCAGTTTCTTGACGGCAAAATTGCAACGCAACAAATGTTATTGTCATATTGAATGCCCCTGCGATGCCACTTGACTCCGTTCGAATTGAACAGATGATATTCTGTTTCATGAACAATCTTCCAAAGTGATTAAACTGATAGTGTCTAAGTTCCAGTATGCCTGACAGTAGACATCACTATGCCACGTTCAGTTGAACAGATGCCGATTCGCATTAAGAAAAGGTGTACTTAGGAAGCCATCAGTGATTCAAAAATACAGATATTGCTTTGGAAATTGGTTTGGGTATTGCATATGTGGTTTTCTTATATACCTTCCGTTTTTTTTTTTGAAAATATAAAACATGTTGATTTTGAGGACATTTTCTCCGAAAAAATTTATTTGTGATTTTTTTTGTCAAAATGTGAAATTTTCGAAAATCCGATATTGTTTTTTTCTACCCCTTGTCATTTGCTATCTTTTGACGTTTTGTATTGCATTGTGCTCGAGGAATGGCCATTGCACAGCCTGCTAGAGTTAACCCGCGCCGGGCCGGTGCTCAGCGCCAGGGTAACTAGACACCCTCGGCGCCACCTTCCTCGGGCCGGGGGGGGGGGGTTCGACACCCCCCTTCTAACTCGGCTCCTATGGGACCTAGACATAAACCAAAAATGCCGTTCGAGAGCTCGTCAAAAAGGATTTGGAAACTATTTCGTTGACACAAATTTCAGGTCAATATTAGAGTCACCAGAGGTCATCAAAGGTCCAATTTTCACGATCGAACCGATTTTAGGACATAGCTCCAGATATCCCCAAATATCTCGGAAACTATGATAGCTAGGAGTAAACAAGTTAAGAAACAATATATAGCTATTTAAATTTGGAATCGCACCCAGGTCCTCAAATTTGAGCTCAGATCAATAGTTTAGGCTCCAGAACATCAAATGTCAAAAAACAGTTTTGAAAATATGTTCCTGATAGCATTTTAATCTAAAAAGATGTGACCACATAAGATCATTATTAATCGTGTCCCTCGTCAGACCGCTTTGAACAATATACCATGATGTACCCGTAAGGTCAACTTCAACACTTAGAGCCCACAGGTCAAGGATCCATTTGGTGACCCAGACTATGTGTCATGTTGCATATGGGGCGACGCGGACAGACGATACGAATACAGTGGTGTCATCCGCTCGTCTCTATATTCATTCTATCAGAAGTTATTAGCAAATCATTGCTGATGACCTCAGGTGACCTCAGATTACCTTGTAGAGATCTCTTAGAAATAATTGCACCTAGGTCATTCAGAATGAGCTAAAATAACATGATTCTGAAATAATCAGCCTGATCCAATGCATCTACTTCAGAATAGAAGCACTTTATTCTTCCCATTCACTTATTAATGGGATCAGGGAAAGTTGACCTACCTCTAGGTCACCAATATTCAAAAATCAAGATCCTATACCAAACTTTAGATGGCATCTTTATGAAACCCCTGTAATACGAAAACCAATCCGCTAAAACTGTGGCTTTGGTGGAACCGCAAACTTTTTCGGAGGTGGGGTCACTTTACCTAGCCTGGTGACCTGACCTGACATGACCTACTTTCAAAACTTTTTTGAAAGCTGTACATAAGATGATCGAACAGGTACTAAAAATTTGGCGGCGCTACGCGCCGCCGTTTTCCCGATATCCAGGAAAAAACTGAAGGGGGGTCTAAACCATCCTCCCCCCGCCCGCACGTGTGTTAAGCTTACTATTGCGTCAGATATCTATTGACCTCATTACCATCTAATAGTTAACCGAAATATCTCAACGTATTTTTTTTCTATCTATATTTGATGAAGATGCTTCTCGTATATCTCTCTCTCTCGTTAGGCTGTCTCGTTTGTTATCTTCGGTGAAAAATCTCTGGAGGCGGCGTGTGGCCCTCCCAGCCAATTCGGCGATGGTTAAGGCTCTTTGACATCCACATGTATTTTTTTGTTTTAATTATGACGAGAATACTATTAAAAAAATGGAAAAATGCCATAACTGTATCATTGACACTATTTTCCACATTCCCCCTTTTCTAAAGTAATATGATGTTTAAAAAACTGATAAAAACAAAATGTCTACTCGTGTACCGTTTATCTGATATTTACTACCAGGAAATTATTTTTGGCGACTCAGTGGTTTTAGAGAAGCCATGGCACTAGATATAGCTCTTCTCTCTCTCTCTCTTATCCGTCCTTCTTTGTCTCTTCTCTCCCCATCGTCTATTAAAGATCGACCCACCCTGCTCGCATCGTTACCCCCGCCGGCCGGTGCTCGGCTCACCTTCTGGGAGGCGTTTCGACGCCCCTTTATTCGTTCTATGGACCTAGACATAAATAAAAACATACTTCCTATTCTCTCAACAAGCGATCTATATCTTTCAGTGCAAATTCTCTCAGTCGATTTTTGTCCGCTCACCAAGGGTCATCCACAATGTCAATTTTCAAGATTTAGGACTCACTAGCTCCAATACCCTCTATATTTCTCGCGAAACTATGATAGCTAGGAGCAACAAGGTATAGATCGAGAATAGCAGAGCCATTTAATTTGCAATCGCAGACTATCTCTTATATATAGTCGCGAGTGCGTCAGTCAATATTTCTTCATCATCGAATCACAAGGCTATTTTGTCTATATATATGTTTTCACGCAATAACTGTGTACTAGAGAGGGCGGATTAGGGAACACGATTGTACACGACTCATTCTTTTTGTCTCTTTCAAGCGCTTGAATCATGTATATGGTTACCATGTTAGGTCAACCTAAAGAATTTTAGTCCTCATGTCTGAACGGCCAAATCTGGGCACCCAACTGACAGTTTCCATGTTGTACATTGGCGGAGACGCTTCTTGACGAGAATAAACCACACTGTTGGTCTGCTATTTCTCAATTCATCTATCTCAATTGATCGAATGTATTGATAAAAACATGCCCGTTGTGACCCTCGTATGTACCCTCGGCTGACCCTGTAGGAGCGAACAGCGAAAGAAAGGACTGCACCTCGGTCTGTTTAAGAATGGGCCTAAATAACATGATAAGAAGAATTGGGCTATATCATGCGCAGTATCCTAGGAAATAAAGGCATTTGGAATATCTCCCCAGCGTTGACTGTATAATGAAATTCAGGCAAAAATGACGTACCTTAGTGTCGCGATAGAAAAATCCGGAGATTTATAGCAAGACATAGGTAGTCATGCCTCATGGAATCCTTAAGTACGTAACGTATCGAAACAAAAACTCTGACTTGTATAGCCGCAACAACTTTTTGGATGCCGGCGGTTCCAATGACCCGGCCTGGTGACCTGACCTGACATGACCTGAAGTCATAAAAATAGTGAAGGCTGTGCAAAAGATGAATGAACAGGTATTGAAAATTTGGCGACGCTACGCGCCGCCGATATCCCGGAAAACCTGAGGGGGGGGCGTCTAAACGCCCCCCTCGGCCCGGCGCGGGTTAACTGCTCTGGGCTCCTAGCGATGCTGATAACCGTGCTTAAGACACTGCATACTATTTGAGTACTCTCTTTAAAAGCATTTAACATTAATGTTGTTCGTCTCCTTGAGACGGCGTCTGGCCAGGACTGACCTGCCTCTCCCCTGTCTGTGGTAGGCTCCTTGAGACGGCGTCTGGCCAGGACTGACCTGCCTCTCCCCTGTCTGTGGTAGGCTCTGACCTGCCTCTCCCCTGTCTGTGATAGGCTCTGACCTGCCTCTCCCCTGTCTGTGGTAGGCTCTGACCTGCCTCTCCCCTGTCTGTGGTAGGCTCTGACCTGCCTCTCCCCTGTCTGTGGTAGGATCTGACCTGCTGCTGCAGCGGACGAAGGAGATCCTACGACTGAAACAGAAGGTGCGTAAGCTGGAGGACAAGTGTGTGAGTGTGCTAGCCGTGCCCGGCGCGCCGCGTGCCGATGCTGGTACCGGTGTCCACGGTGATGCGGGGACCGAGGACGGCAAGGCGGCGGAGGAGAGGGAGAGACAGGGGGACGGAGTCGAGATAGCGCCCGCCGCCACCGCCACCGGAGAGACGCCGCTGATGGTGCTGCGAGACGATCGTGGCTCTAAGCTGCCGACAATCCTCTCGCAGCTGCGGCAGAACCAGCTGTCCGACAGCATGGTCATGTTCATGCCGTCCGATCTTCAGGAGGCGCAGGAGGTCAACCACCGACTGAAGGTGCAGTTCCTCACCCTGCAGGCCGCCATGCTGAAGTGGGCCATCAAGAACAAGAGGATCCGCGACGCCAAACTGAAGGAGACCGAGGAGCGGCGTCAGAAGTCTACTAAGGTGGTGCGCGGCACTCGGCTTCGCGAACTGCTGCGACTGGAGGCCGCCGTCAAGGCCATGTTCACCGAGACGCAGATCCGCGCCATCATCCACGACCACAGCGGCTCGTCCGGTGGCGACTCGCTAGAGAAACGCAAGTTCTCACCACACTGGGGCGAGGAGGACCTACGTCGCATGCTGGAGCTGCGAGCCATCAGCAATGACAAGGTGGTGGAGCACGTCCGTGAGCAGATGAAGATACCGCTGCCGAGCATGGCGGCTACGAAGCAGCGCTGCAAGAAGTCGCCAGACCTGAACGAGGCCTTCAAGGAGATGCTGCTGAAGAGTGAGGGGAACCAGAAGCGATGCGGCATGTGTGAGCGCCAGGTGAACACCATCGACGAGGTGATCGACGCAGTGGAAGGCTTGGCGTCTGACGGCGGTGAAGACGCGCCGTTCGGCCGCCAGTTCGTGCAGCATGTGCCGCGGCACAGTGAGGACGCGGCCGTCCCCCGGCCTAGGAAGCGGCGGCGCGCGCCGGCAGCACCGGTACCGCTCGCCAGGAAGAAGGTGCGTCAGATGGCAGCGGCGTCACTCGACTGGGCCGACACGTCCGACAGTGACGCTGAGCTGTCCGACCCGGGCATCTGGGGCCGGATACCGCTGTCTCGTGTCGGTGGTCAGCCGGACGTGATGGGCAGGGCTGCCCCGCCGCGGCTGCCCGGCTCGGCGTCCAGCCCGTACGGACACCAGCGGAAAGCCTGGCGGTGACCAGGGAAAGCACTGTGAGAAGCGCAGCGTTGCCCCACCGCTTCTGGCCTCTATCCATCTGAGGCTATGCCTATCCATCTGAGGCTATGCCTAACAGTGTTGGATTCCACGTTCGCAACGACTTAAGTTCGATCGGTTTGTTTTTTCAGTGTTCATCCCATATTGTTTATGCTCATGCACGCCTAGAATGGCAACGCATCTTTGGTTTCATTTGGTATTCAAATATACGATACATAGCTTCCGATCATGTTCTCCGTTTTCTCCTGATCACTTCGAGCTAGGCCTGCTGGATCTGTGAATGGGTGTGTCGCGCGACACTTTATTCCCTGGGAAGACCGACTGACCCGTGACAAAGGACTATCGCTACCAGAATGCAGTGTTCTTCTAAAGCATTCGTCAACAATTACTTTTAGGTATTATCAGCGATCCTTTTAAACTTTTCTGAATTCGATGCTAACCTTTTCTGAATCAGCTACTGTTACGTTTTGACAATGGAATCGAGAGAGTCACTCATTCCTTAGGGTTGACCTTAACTGTCTAAGGATGTGTAATGTGTATCAAAGGCCCCAATAATGCTACATCACAATATCGCATGACAAGGTCGAGAGAGAGAGAGTGAGAGCGAAATTTATTTATTTACAGACTCCAGTAATAAGTAATAAGAAGTCCAGTAATAAGATCCAGTAATAAGCATAAGACACACCAGCCTAGAATTCACATACAGCGCAATTGACCAAGCTTTCCTTACAAAGGAACAACATGCCAGGTCATGTTAACGGGTCATCCGGATAACATGTGGCGGACCGATGCAGAAATATGTAAGGATAACCATTGCGGGATTGGGGATCGCGTGTATTTTGCTCTCTGGTTTCTTAAGTATTTCATCCAGGGACGAAATACTAAAGAAACCACAGCCAGGATCCGTAAAATACACGCGATCTCCGATCCTGCAATAGTTACCCTTACATCCTTCTGCCTCAGCACGTTGTGGCTTCCATTGTATTAACACACCCCTGAAGAAGATAATACAATGAAACTTAAAATACAATTATTAATACTTCATATGAGTTATGCAATGTGTATTACGAGCGAGCGCAAAGCACTCGCTCTTCACGTGGTATATGGCAAAAATGTAGTTTGAGCGGCCCCGACCCAACCAGTGGCGACGCTTTTGAGCTCATATCTCTGCCACCGCACGTCCGACTGACAAGCGGGCTTTTTTGCTGAGTAGCCCCATTCAACGTACCCTGACCTGTTTGATACCAGTGCCGACTCTGTGGGCGACTGAAAGTGGCAGTGCGGGTGACTACCACTGCGCGTGCCGCGTGAGGGGGTTTGAAATTTGTTTTGTCGCAAAAACACCGCAACGGCAGGGAGCTGATTGTGTTTGAATTTGGTGATTGGTTAGGGACCTCTCAGCCGCCGCCTTTCCACATGCCAGGGGTGGGGTGCCTAAGCACGTGCGCACCCTTTTTGTATCTCAGAAACTATTTGCCCGATTCAGCATGGCTGGTAAAAATGGTTTCGGTGGTTGCGCTGGAACAAATCTTGCCGAAACAAAGTGGCCCCGTGACCTCAGGGGCCCCTCTGTGGTGGCTATGGGCCCATTCGGCATATTTAGGGCCCTGCTCACTCGCAGAGGGGCCCTCTCGGTCTAGCCAGAGGCCCTTACGACGTGTCCAGGAGCCAAAAGTAAAACGCTTCTGTGGAAAATGGCCTTTTTGGCCCCGGAGCAAACTTTATAGGGTATTTTCTGGCGCCCACTTTATGAATCATGTTCGCTTTTTTACCAGCCCTGCGATTCAGTTGGAATTTACCATACATTTCCTTCGCGCTCGCTCTTCATCGCCAACTACGGCGCCCTACCTACTGGTAATTAACAGTTGTAGTGTAGTTCGCCATCCGTGGTTATCATACGAATCCCTCACATTTTCTGATCTGCTGTTGCAAATATTCGTCTGGAAAACTAACTTGTTAAACCTATTCCCTGCGGAGGGCAGATTCTGCCCCCCCCCCCCCCCGGTAGTTTTTCGCGTAGCCGCTTCTGAACCGTTACGTCTATGCGCTGGGAAACTTTTCGGACTTTTTCCTAAATATGAATACGCGTGTTTCTGTATTTTTGAAAAAAAATCGGCCGAGCAGAGGGCGGCTCCAGATTCATGTTTTTGGGAGGTGCGTTACGAATGCGGGTGTGCGGCGCATACTTCCTTCGTTGTTTTGCGGTGGAATAAAGCAGATATAGAAACTAAGTCGATGCTTTGTACAATCATACATAATTGGACTATACATATTTTGGGGCAGAGGCGAACTCAGGTACATAAAATGGGAGGCGATATTCTCCGTCAAATTTTGCCCAACTTCAGATAAGCAAGATGATAAAAGGCGTTCCGCACATGGTGCCCCCACGTTGTTTACCTGAATCCGCCTAAGCACAATTTGTTACATTTAACCAAATACAGCAGCAAAGCCCACATGTGACGTTCCCACGTCCCAAACACTAAGGGAAAGCAAATATTTTGTTATCGAAAAATCCCCCCATTTTGTATCCCTGAGTACGTCTATGATTTTTCATTTTTGTACTTGTCCCTTTCACACATTGAAGAGCATGACATTGGAAGCTCAAACACGTTTTTTGCATGATAATCGGTCGAATCACATGGTCACAATGACCTTTCAAAAAACACAAAAAAAATAGTATTTTTTGCCCCCTGGCCCCCCATTTTTGAACAAAAAAGCAATTTCGGGATCCAAAAAGAAATATTTCGTCACGAATGGAATGGTGTTTATATCCCATCGAAATCGGCCGAGTGGTTCTCGAGATCTTTGGGGGGGGGGGGCAGAATCTGCCCCCCGCAGGTTAACGTAATTCTGGCCGCCCGCAGGGGAAAGGGTTAAGTGGCAGCGATCCTTGTACTGTCTCATTAAAAAACACACACAGTTTAAACAGAATGTATATCGGAAACATATTGCCGCCCACTCCGAACTCAGCGATAATCATAACGTATTATGATAGTACAGAAGTTCACTAGTAAAAGTGTGTGCCACCAGCGATCGTACTAAGACGCCCACTGCGCCAGCGGGCGGCCGCCCCCACCCCCGAGCCGAGCTGTCCACACCGGCAGCGCAGCACTGCACCCCGCGTCCCACCGGACACCGTCACCAGCGGCCCCGCTGTCCAGCTCACCCCGAGGAGACCCGGGTCACCTCACCAGCTGCACATAACACGGCCGGCTGACAGACCAGCACCCGGGCCACCAGCTGCACATAACACAGCTGGCTGACAGACCAGCACCCGGGTCACCAGCTGCACATAACACAGCTGGCTGACAGACCAGCACCCGGGCCCACATGTCAGCCGCCCTGCAGCACTGACCCAGAACGGGCTACAGTCAGCGCACTGCACACAACTGCTGGCTACGCTGCTACTGATCCCACCACTGATGGGGAGCGCTGGCGTCGCTGTGCTCCACCGTCAGCAGCGTAAAGTGATGTGAAGATCACAGCTCAAAGGAGAGACAGCCCATCTCACAGCCGCCGGTATCGCGTGGGGTCCCCAATCCGAGAAACGGCACAAAACAACGCACTTAAGAGAGCAATGACACATAGTGTTGTTTGTAAAACGGACTCGAGACGCGTGCACTGAGCAAGCAGTGTACGCGTTCTGGCAGCTACAAGCCGCGTTATGGTCTGATACTCGAAAATGGCAACATGCATCGAGCGTGATACTGCAGTGCTGCTACTATCACAGCAGTGGTGTATCAAGAGCTGGGCCAACTCGCAACTACTGCGCCTGAGCTCTCAACAGTTCACGGCCAGACATGATTCGGACAGATTAACACGCAACACTCAAAAGGCCCCACAAACATAGGTTCCGTTCCTGTCAGCCCCTCAGTCGGCTGAGTCGGAGCGCAGTCAGCTGAGCTGTAGGAGCGGGGGCCGACGCCGCCAGCAGTTGGTCACGAGGGCGGCGTCCTCAGGGACGGTCTGCTCAGAAGCTGGGTCCCTCGGGGCGGCAGCCTCAGCAGCCGGGTCTTCAGCGGCAGCAGCAGCAGCCGCCTCGGGCACGAGTTCGTCGTCCGTCACCGGCACAACCGTCTGGACACAGACAGACATACAAACGTCAGAAATCGACCACATCTCGGGCGCACTCTAGTGACAGATATCACGACAAAAATCACTGGGCAAGCGAAAATGTAGGAAATTGTTGTGCTTCTAGGGGGTAAACGAGTGAGCAGTACTGAGTGGAAATCAGTCGTAAGAGAATCCTGAACATCGCATTTTTTACGTGAGACACGTTGGTGGCTGGCTTATGTATAAGTGCATTTGCCTTTATGTATGTAGGGAAGAGTTCCAACCAGCGAACAGGGTGCCTACAGTAAACAGGTGCCCCTTCTACCTGATTAGTAATGCGATACCTTCATATATATTATAAGTAGTGGCTCCCGCCAAGCGATGATGTTGAAAGTTGTGTACAGGAATGGCTGCGCTCATTTAATTGTCAGATACGAACAGTTGTGTTTGCCGTTTGGTTTTCAATTCGTGGTTTTTGCTTTCCAGAAACGTTATGAGTTTATATTTGGTGAAATGAACTTAAATTACGCCTTTTGCTACGCCCATTGAAAATGTGAATATCATCGTTTAAAACGCTAATTCATTTGTCTCACAATTTTATTTTTAAATAACATGTATGCCCACAAGTGAACATGGGTGGGTGCCCACCAATCAATCAGTATATTCAAACCATCCACGATGTGGCTCTTACGGTTTGAGTAAATATGAGTGAACACTCATATTTAGCTGACCCATCAGTGAACACCTGTTCACTGATGGGTCAGCATACCACCAATGAACCCCTGTTCACTAATGGTTCGAATATATGCAGGAGAGATGTTGGGTAAGCTGAAGAACCCAACGAAAGGGTCCACGGCCAGGGTTAAGGAAATCCCCACGTTCCATGAGGACCTCTTTCGTTACAGCATTCAATGAAGCGCCTTATACTGTGCCGGAACGTCCCAAAGATAATGTTTTCCAGAAAAGTGTCATTTTATGTTACTGGATCAACGTTACTTTTGTGTTTCTGGACGACTCAAATTATTGGACGTGCGTGAGGGCATTTTGGTAGATAACGTTTTCTGAACTTGAAATTATTGTTAGAATAGCTTGTTTTTTATTGTCGAGTGTCTCAGAGATTGTCGAGTGTCAAGTGTCGATTGTCGATGGATTGTCACAATCATCAAAGGAGCATCAAAAGTAAACATCAGAAGTAACCCACCTGTTCATCGTGAAATTCCCCCTGCTCACTGGTTGAACACCACTTCGCACATCCTGTTCACACTGATGGGTAATCCATTCACTCCTGCGAGTTCAGTGACCTCCGGACCGCTCGAGCTCTGTCTAGTCGTGCACCGCGTGTGCCGCTCCGCGGCGCCCCGACTGACCCAGCGAGGGCGGGCAGCCGAGTGACGCGCGGCTCGGCTCAGCGAACGAGCGGGTATGTCGTGGCGCTGTGAGCGTTGTGCAGCGAGTGGACTTGAAGTGGACTGTTTTTGGTGATCGCAGGCTAGCACTCTATTAATGTGCTGATGCTGCGGTGAACCGCGGGCTCCGGACTGCATCACATTGTTTTGAGGCGTAGTGGAGCAGACAGATTACCGACCTTTGCTGTGTTGTGTGCTGTCACGATGGCTGGCGGGAGCGACAGTGAGTCACGGTCTGCTTCGCCAGTCACCACCGATAAGCAAAGGAAGCATCCCATGAAGCAGTGCTCGGTGACGGATATGATTCGGCACATGGACAACACCGCAGCAGCCAACAAGCGTGGCAGATCCGAATCGGGTGAGTCTGCATCTCCAATCCAGCGCAGTGGCAAAGCCCGAGACACCGGTGACTGGGGAAAGTTTGAGTCGGTTTTGGAAGGCGCCCTGGAAAACTACGTCAACAGATTCAGGCAGATAAACGACTTCAGGAAACTCCGATGAAAGAACAGTTTATTTGTCATGGTACCAGACTCAGGGAGGTCGAGACCAAAGCTCGAACAGAAAGAAAAGCAACGGCAGAGAGAACGACACGGTGGAAGGAGAACGAACAGAGAACTTCACGCACGTGCAGAGCAGCGTGGAGGACAAGCGAACTCGTGTCCCGGTCTGCCGTCGCTGGTCCCGTCAGCGCTGCGGTCGGCAAGAGACCGCCCGCCCGGGCCGGACGGCGAAACGTGGAGCAGCTGGTAGGTCGAACACTCTCAAGAAGACTACGAGACCTGCCAGTTAAGTTGGAGGACATTTAAGTAGAAGCCCATGTCGCCTCCCGGGTGAGTTGCAGGCCAGGGCAAAATAATCTGTAGATTTTGGTAAAATCAGCCGGGCTCAGTTCGGATGTCATCTACCAACGCAGAATGAGCTCAGAGGGCGGAGAGGTCTATGATCAACGAGTCTCTCACTCGTCGCCGCTCCGAGCTGTTCCAAATTTTGCTTAGGGCCAAAAAAGCGAACAAGATATTCACTGTTTTCTCTCGGTACGGTCAAGTGTTTTACAAGCACGCAAAGCTCGGAAAAAGTGTTCGTGTTACCTCTGTTATAGAAACGCTCGAACAGTTCGAAACAACTTAACTGAAATATTCAGTAATTTTATAGGTACATGTGCTACGCTTACCCAGCATTTCGCATCGTTGTCACACGAAACTACTTTCACGTGTTTTCTCTTCTTTCTCCTCGCTTGTCGATACTTTCTGATGGATCGATATCGTCTGGGGAACTTGTGGGCTGGGGGTTATGGTTGTTTTACCCTCCTCCGTCAGTGTGAACAGGCCGGTCGGCCGCGGCTGGAATGGGAGGTCAGACGGGCGACCCGTTTCAGGCAAGGTGCAAAGCCGTAGCTCCGGACCTTGACTCGCGTCTATGGGCCCGTAAATCAATCTTGTTGGTTACTGAGCTGCCTTGGCGTAGTTTTGTTTGAAAGGTTTGCGTATGTTGTTTTCGTGTTTGTGTTAGCGGGGAGAAAGTTTCCTAGCACTGTGTTTGTTTCCTTTTCGTATGCGATGTTGGTGTTAACAGACGCACTTGCAGTAGTTAGATTTAAACGCGCTAATCGTTGTTANCGAATTCAAGTTTCTGGGAGGAACTGTTGTGATGCCGTGTACTTTTGGGCTCCAGCGCCAAGGAATATCTTGGTTTCACTTGGTTTTGCTACTGATGACACACCCTACTGCACACACGCAGTAATATGTCATTGGGTCCGTGAGCCCGTGGTTGGTCCAAGACTGATCGGCTTAGGCATTTTTAGTTTAGGTATCGTGGGGTTAATGCTAGACTGAAGGGGGTTTCGTGTTACCATACATGGCGAGTTTTGTACAACAGCCAACATTTGGATGTTTTTTGCCAAGTGCCGCAGCGATGATGCCGCCCGGGTTGTTTACTTTGAAATCAATGATACGGATGTCATGACGGTGTCAGGGGCTGACCGTTTATTAATTAGCAGCGACAATATAGAAACAAAATGACGATAAAAATCACTTCACTGAATGTCAATGGACTCAGAGCAACGGATCATGGACTCCCAAAACGACGAAAACTGTTCACATGGCTGAAGAACATGAGAGCAGATGTTTTTGTTTGTTTGTTTTCCTTCAGGAAACACATCGTGATTACCAGCTTGGCCAAGTGATAGAAAATGAATGGGGGGAAATTGCTATTTTGCTCATGGTGACCGTAACAGCAGGGGTGTGGCGGTTTTATTAAATCCCGGTCTGAAACTAGCTAACGTAAGTACGTGTCCAAATGGCCGCTTTATTGTACTTAAAGTATTAATCAATGGAGCTTCGTTAACTTTAGCAAATGTATACGTGCCAAACTGTGATAATGCTAGCACTTTTGAGAACTTCTTTAACTGTTGTGAAGAATTGAATGGTGACGTCACATCATAGGTGTTAATGGTGTTATGGTGGTACAATGGTGTTAATGGTGTTATGGTGGTACAATGGTGTTAATGTCATAGGTTCAAGTTGCTCTACTCGATCTCAGCGGCATGTGTTATATCTCTTCCCACCCTTGGGATGGGCAAATGCTGGGCAAGAAACTTCATTTGCTGTGTAGTTACGAGCGAGCGCGAAGCGCGGAGCGAGTCCTCATTGAATACCGGATTTTTCTCACATATAAGCGGCCGACCCGACCCGGCCCGGCCGGCCCGGCCGGCCAACGCGACGCTGGTCAGAAGCTTATATCTTTTGAACCCGCATCCGATATTGACAAGCGGTTTCGCCACTGATAGCCCATTCAATTGACATTATGATTATTTACATGTTTTTTATTCATGTGAATGGTAGCATAGGGGCGTGACACGTGCCGCGGTCAGGGGTGTCAAAGTTATTAATCCTGCTGTAGCTGAGAAACGGTGGACCTATAAAGCTAAAATTTGATGTGAGAGCTGGAGACGCACACCATGGCATGTTGAACAGGTCAAACTCTGGGGTCACACCGCACGTGCGCACGTGCACCCCTGTTCTTCCAGAAATACATGCAAAACATCGTTGCAATACCGGACCTATATCTCGGGCAACCAAAGTCGTAAAAGAACAGACGGTCAAACACAGCGCGTAGAGAAACGATCCGCCGGCGTATGCACTAAAGTGTGTCGATCGAGCAGCGCGTGAACGTGCAAAGTTACTGGCTATATAAGCCGCAAATCAAGTTTTTATGGCGTCTTCAACAATTTTAAATCAGTGCTCAGCCTCTTGGGACGTGAACGCGATGAAACAAACACCAATCTGTAGACCAATGGTACCGTCTCTAAAATGCATGCAAAAATCTGAAGGTTTTTAAATGCAGTATTTCGCTGTTAAAGATCTCCTGTAATATTGTATTGACGAATTCTATAACATGTCCCTTCATTACAAAACGCCGTTACTTCAAAACCAAAGGGTGCTAGACGATAAAAATGATGCAAGCTGTAAGAGCGCAATCAATGCCATCTAATACCCACCCAAAATGAATTTTTGCCTACAAACATGAAGGCTTATAATTGCAAATTTAAAATAACGCTTCAAAAAACCAATTTAGTTCAAAAAATATCGATTAGTTACGGATCTTTTGCCGTCGGCAAACAACACAGCGAAACAATAATTAAAATGCATGCTTTTGCACAAGACGAACCTCCGTTGGACGGGTGATAAATTGACGCGGATTTATTCGGACTCGCTCGTCCTTCGCCGTGTAAGGCGTCTTACTGGTTTAATAACTTGTGTTAATTATTGACGGAATCATTGAGTGACGTATGAACTATATAAGGATATCGGTACATTATAGAAGGTGTTTATTGCTCCAAAACACATATAATACCGCTCAGAAACACAGATAACACCAAAGATGCTCGGAAAAACCGCAACATTCAACATCAATAGCACACAGGACATGTAACTGGTGTGAAAAGTTGGGAGGCTGTATCTCACGTTTGGTAACTTCTTGTTAACCAGCGTCACATTACCGCAGTTTGTGATATTCTTTGAGACGTTTGATCCAGTGCTTGTTTTTCTCATTGTTTCTTCACTTCGGCTGGACTCGAGAAACTTTCTCACTCTATCTTCTGTCGTTCCTAGGTTCCCATTGTCTGATATTTGAAAGCCCAAATATTGAGGAAAAATAGTATTTATAAATGGGTGTCATTTTCCATAATTCACATACTGAGGACTTACTTTGAAAAGTATATAATTCAGGCACAAACTACAACTGGGAAACGGCATGTGGTAAATAGCTTCCCACCCTTGTGCTCAAGGCTATAGAACAACAGGTTGTCTCGTTCCTACGTCACCAGCTCTACACTAGATTCTAGGTTATATACCACATATATTTAGCATACTCCTAGTGCTACAAAATATATCAATTATATTCTTACGAAAACTTAACAATAATGGTGTACTGAATTCCAAGAGCGAAATAATACAAAACGAAATATCCATTGGTATGAAAATTGCTGTAAATATGAAACAGACATTTAATATTTTCAAACATTCATGGTTTAATACGAAGAAGACCATCCATATTGCCAAATGTTTCGATTAGTTGAGTCACGGTGGGTTGCCATGGTAACATCAAGCCTGCCATGACACCTTCGCTTCCTGGCCGCGCTCGATTAGCGGTATTGGCGCATTGTCAATAAAGCGAAATCTCCTAACCGTCAGACTACGCTGAAAGTGAACCCCTAATGGAAGGGCGTGCCGGGTTCCATAAAATAATTTCTTGAGCAAAAATTTGACTCAATTTTGCCAAAACGACCCCAGATATGAATAAGTAGGCCTTAGGCATCCACATTTGTGTATCATTTCTGAACGAATTATTTTAATAATGTTTTGGAATTGTTTGACCCGATACCACCTGTTTTCCCATAGGCCACATGTTAAAGCCGGCTCGCTGTAGAAGTGGTGACGACACAGTTCAAGTGTTGCCAGGCAAATTGAGGGGGGCTTCTTGTGCTTGGCAAGTTACGCAATATTCACCTCGCTTTTTTATTCGGACCTCGGGCCTACCGGCCCTCGGTCCTCCGCATAAGAAACCTCGGTGAATATTGCATAATTTCCCAGCACCGGGCGGGAATATTAAATCTCAGTTAAGTTCATTCTTTAAGGTGCAATTCTTTAATAGTTCGACGCGTTTCGAATGTATTCAAACACCCATTTTCCAACACCCATTTCAAAATGTGTTGGATCAGGCTATTTTTTTTCAGAATCATGCTATTTTAACTCATTCTGAATGATCAAGGTGCAAATGTTGCTCAGTGATAACAAGTTCATCCGATGTCATCTGAGGTCATCAATAATGATTTGCAAATAACTCTTGATATAAAACAGATAGAGACGAGCGGTTGACACCAATGTATGTATTTTGTCTGAATGCATCGACCGATATGCAACATGACCTAACCGGGTTACCAAATGACCTTGACCAAAGGTCAATTTTTAAAATTTTATCACAAGGTCACCAATTATACTTTTCAAAGCGCCTCGACAAGAAAAACACGATGGTTTTAAATTCGTTGCTCTATTATTTTTAGATAAAAAGTTATTTGGGAAAACAAGTTCTACCGAAAACTGCATTTTTGACCTTTAATGACATCTGGAGCCTAAACTTTTGATCTGAGCTCATTTTTAAGAACATCGAGTAATTGTAAATTTAATTAGCTACCGATTGCCTTTTTCCGCTTATTCCTAGCTATCAGAGTTCACGAGATATTCGGGGGTTGTTCGAAGCGAAGTGAAAAACTTTGCAATTTGACCTTTTGATGACCTCTGGTGACCTCAATATTAGCCTGAAGCCAAAATAGTCTCTGTAACTTCAAGAGTATACGTTAAGAGCTTTCGAGCGCTTTTTCCACGTCTTTCTACCTCTTTTCGTTTCCCAGTTAGACGTGGGGTCATTTTGATCCCCCACCATGGCGAAGTTGTCTCGGAGGCCCACCAGGGCGCGGGTTAATTTTATTTCTCTCACTTTCTCAAGTATTCCTCATGAATACAAACACAAACACTTATAAGCAACACCAATTTATTGTAGCATGAACATAAACATGAACAAACTTGAAGTGTATAACGCAATTTAGCGTGCATGTCACTTTAGAATAAGGAATGCCTAAAACATCAACATAAAATATGTGTACTGTGTTTTATTGTTTTGTAGTACAAGAACGTCGTTCAACAGGACATAGAGACAGCGTTTAACAGGACATAAAACACCTGGGGCATTCCATGACAGATCGACCAAAATAATATCGAAATAACACCCTATATCTCAGATTTCAAAATACTGTATCTAAGGCGTTTTCTGTGCCGTAGATTTAGGCTGTGACATTTTCAGCCTCGTCCGTCAAACGGTTTTTAGTTTAAGCCTCAGGCATTATTCGACTTTGCCCAAACCTTTAATTTTTTCAGCGGGCGATATCTCCCATCTAAATTATTTGAGTCATATAAACCTATTTATTATTAGAATCATCATAAACCACTCATCAGTGTGAAGAAACATTAAAAAAAAATCAAAATTTTAAAATTTTCAGACGCATTTTTAAGTAAAATCATGTTTTGTATAATGTGGCCACTAAAAATATTATGTTTTTCTTTGCCAGCATTTACTTCAATATATAAGCCTTCGAAAGTACAAATATTTGAGAAAGGCCTTTTCTCTAAATATTTTATTTATAGCTTTGAATTTGGGAAAAATAATAATTACAAGCACGTATTTGATAATAACTTTGCACGTAAGTGTGTTAGAGAGCTTAACTGAACATCATCATGTTGTCCTCGTCAAGCTGCATTTGATGATATATAAAAATGATCCCTGCAGGTCGCTCCTTGATTTCAAGGTCACGCGACTTGAGGTCGCCCGGTGCAGCGAATGTCAGATCGACCAAACATAACTCTCTATTTCTCATCGTTCGATGAAAATATGTTTCGGTGGTTATCTGGGCCGTAGATTCACGTTGTTAATTTTTTGCCACGTCTGTTGAATGGTTTTTGAGTTATAGCCTTAGGCATCGTTTCGATGTTGCGCAAACCTTGATTTTTAATTGTGCGAAATCTTCCATCTAAATAATATGAGTCATTTAAACATATGTCATAACAGTCATCATCACTTATAGATAAATGTGAGAAGAAAAAAATATTCAAAAAATTTGAAATTAAAAAAGGTGATTATATGCAAAATCATGTTTTTGTGACCTTGAGGTCACGGAGCAGCCTGCCAGTGAGCATGTTATGCATCATTTAATGCATTTCGACGAGGCAAATATAGTGCTATTCAGTTACGCTCTCTAGCACTATTACGTGCAAAGTTATTATCAAATGCGTGCTGGTGATCAATATTTTCCAAATTCAAAAATGTAGATAAAATACTTAGATGAAATTATATCTCCAATATTTTGTCTTTCGAAGGCTTATATATTGAAGTCAATTCTGGTAAGAAAAAAACATAATAATTTGTGGAGGCAACAATATAAAAAACGTGTTTTTACCTAAAATCGCATTTAAAATTTCAAAATTTCTGAATTTTCAAAAAAATACCACATACATATGTGGTTTATAATTATTTATATTATATATTGGTTTAAATGCTTTTGTAATTTGTATGGGAAATATCGCCCGCTGAAAATGGAAGGATTGGGCAAAGTCGAATAATGCCTGAGGCTATAACTCGAAAACCGTTCAACGGATGGTGCTGAAAATTTCACAGCGTAAATATACGGCCCAGATAACCCCCTAAACGCAGTTTAATCGAAATCTGAGATGTAGGATGTTATGGCTTGGTCGATCTGTCCTGGAATACCCCACCTTTCAACAGTGAAAAAAAACACTGTTCAACGAGACATAAAACACCGTTCAACGGGACAAAAGAACTGTCGCCACGATTTCCCCTGGTATTGCAAAATCGTTCGGCGACACTGATTTATTTGCTGACTGAGTGGCAGGATGATGAGTTGCGGGTTTTGGTTAAGGATGGTAAAGAAAGGCGGCAGTCGCCGGCCTGATTCAGCTCCTCGATGGCGAGGCCGCTGAGACTGAAGACGGATTTCTATTGAGCTTCGGCACCTCGATGGCGAGGGTAGGCGAAGCCGACTGGCCGGTTAAGGATGGAAGGAAGTCGGCAATCGCCGGCTGATCTCAGCCCTCGATGGCGAGGCCGCTGAGATCAGACGGATCTACTGATGCTTCGGCACCTCGATGGCGAGGGTAGCCGAAGCAAACTGGCCGTACCCCTGTATGAAAGAAGCCCCGATTCCCGCGTCTCGATGGCGAGACACAGAATTCGAGTTAAGCCTCGATGACTCGATGGCGAGAACACCGCGGCCGCCTCCCTCACACACCCCAAGTGAGATGAAACTGGCGGAGTCCCCAGGACACTGGAAGGGATCTCAGTGGTCCCCTCGCGAATAGACGCCACTATTCGTCACGGCAACTGCACCTCGTCACTTGTCCTTGCCACTTGTCCACGTCACCTCTCCTCGTCACTTCTCACAAATACCGGGACTTCCAATTGAGGTGTATTTGAGCGCTCCACTGGTCACCACACGCCTGAGCCCCGTGAAACATAGCGATAGAGTGAG
>VOPJ01004553.1:0-23876 GCA_014673585.1 Semibalanus balanoides
CAGCCACCGTAACATACTTCCAGCCGTCACAAGCAAAAAGCCGTTTATCGAGAGCCTGACTGGTTTGTAGAATAGTTAGGGCAATGTCCTACCACCAACAGTGAATTAATGCATGAAGTATTGCGCGAAAAGTCACACTAGAGTTTTACTCCCCCCACCCCGTTTTAAAATGAGCGACCGTTAAAACACATAATTTGGATTATATTAAATTATCACATGATTAATTACCGTGGACCAGTCCGTAAAGATTCTCCATCCGTCACTTAGACAGTATTAAATGAACCCTCAGAAGACGAACATCCGAGTATTCAACCTTGGATAGCATGCTGTTGCACTGACCGCTAAGCATCACCACTGATCCCCCGACATTCAGGCCAGATTAGGTGCTATTCTGTCTGATGTGCGGAGCAAACGAGTCATTTCATGGGGGAGTGATTACCTTCTCACAATTTTAGGCTTGCGTTCCGGTGCGCGTGTGCGTAGATAAATCATATCACTGCTTACATGCAAGCATTGACATTCGGGAAACGGAATATGACATGTACAGGATTGATTTACTTTCAAAAAAGATCCACAGCAACTAACAACAGAGAAGCGACATACGTGAGGTGTGTTTAAAATAACGGTAAAATGTGCTAACTCAATAACCTAAAAAGTAGTAGAGAAAACAATGAACACTACGAGAATCTATGAACAATTTGCTACAAAGTGCCTATTTGCGTTTTTCCTAATAGAGTTTGGTTTTCAACTACGGGCATCATGGAGACATTGATGAAGCAGCGTTCCGTTATCGAATTTGCTGTCCTGGCCGGCGAAAATTCACCAGCCAAAATTTACGCGAAACTCCGCGAAATTGATAATGAGGACACTATGGCTTTAACAAATGCTTGGCAGTGAATTCAGTGGTTCAAAAAAGGAAACAATCGCATAAGACAAGCCTCGATCTGGAAGACCAGTGACCGTCGTCACACCTGAAACGACCCAGAAGGAAGGTGAAAGACGGCGATGCTGGGGCGATTCCTCACCCCGTACAGCCCTGATCTTATGCCGTCAGTCTTCCACACACGGTCCGTGCTTATGCGACTGATGAGGGAATTCGAAGATTGACTTGAAGATACGTGCGAGGATCACCGGCAAAGGAATTATTCCGACGGGATTTTCGGCGTTGGGTGAGCAGGGGAGAAGTGCGTGATGGTAAACGGTGACTGGGTGGAGAACAAGTTGTGGAGGCCTAGGAAGCGGATGAAGAAATATTGTCACAAACGATGAAAAGCCTTTGTAGAGACGAGATTTGTCAGAGATCAATTTGGTGTTTTACCATAGTCCGCTCAACCAAAAAATTTTGACGAAATACAGATGATTTTACGTTACCTATTTAACAGCCCTCGAGTTCGGGGCAAATGCCCCAGGGCGGCCGTGCATCGCCGCTAGGGTAAACAATGGAGGGCGGAAACGCTCGCACAAAATTGCCTTCGCGCGTACCAAATATGGATTATTTTGCGAAAGTTTTGTCTCATCATAATAATGTATGAATCAAGCCGCCATATAATTTCGCTGTCTCCCCTTGCTTTGCAAAAAAAGTTCCTCGACGACCCAGTCTAATAAATAGGCATGACAGTCCAAAACAGTGTATACACTTCCTTTATAGAAAACGATCCACCTTTGAAAAAAATCCGAAATGATTCATAAAAGCTAGAAATGAATTATTATGTTACAAGTAAGCCATACAAATACCTACATATTTACTCTGAAAAGGCCAATATTAATGTCAGTTATTTGGTTCAAATTCATATTTTGTTCCTAACAGTAATGCGAAAATCAGATTGCTAAGAAGCACGCAATGTCATAACGTCATCGATTTTGTGAGAGATCGTGGTGCATAAAAGACAGTATACTTGCCCAATGCCCAAGTACCTACTTGTTGAAGATGCGGGAAATTACCTACAATGCCTTGAGAACCACCACAGTACTTGCTCTAGGCATTCGTCACCATTATTAAAACAATTTAATTATATAATTTCTCTAAGAATGTTGCTAGGAATAACGTTTTATAGACGATTCAAACCTCGCCCGGGTAGAGCAGGATCACTGCGTGTCCGGGTAGGGGGAAGAGGGGAAGCTGGTACGACCACGCCCTTGGTGTTTTGCCCCTTATTAAGCTAGAGCTTCGATTAAAAAACGAACGTTCTGCTTATGACGAGAGGAAGCCATGGACCCCAGATTTTAAGGTCCTGGACCAATAGGTGACCTCTGAGATCACGTCAATGACCCAAATGTCATCAAACCGTAAATGTGTGAAAATTGAATATTGATCAAGAAAACATGGTGAAAGAATATCTTAGTATGCTTAATACATGCCAAATTTGACATCAGGGTCACAAAATGTCCTAGAAACTTCCAAATTCCACAAATGAAATGTCAGGTCATCTGAGGTCAGTGACCTCAGTTGACCTGTGGAAGCGCATGACCACAGTGGAACATATAGTGATGTAAAATGGATACCAAATTTGACATCAGCGTCACAAACTGTCCTCGAAAAGGCCAGAAGCCAAAAAGTCTTCTGAGGTCATCAGAGGTCAGTAACCTCGGTTGAACTCAGAAAAGGTCAGTCGAGGTCCCAATCTCAGCGGAAGCCACAACTGTCACCTGGAAACACATTTTCTTATGTTCCTGAACAGCAATCGCCCGGAAACTGCACATGTAAACTTCACTGCACATCGATAGGTACTATGGGACGCCAGTTGCGCCTGACATGACCTTGAGAAACAGTTCATAGGTTATGGGTCAGGAAGTTAAAAATTTCAGAGTATGTGTCACATTGTTCAAAAGAAGGGTACTGCAATTTTCATTGCGATCAGTTGAAGACTATGTGAGTTATTTTGAGAAAAGAAACACTAGGGATGGCATCCGCCCTTTCTATACCCGGGCGAGGGTTAAGCATCAAAATCATGATCAATACCACACAAAGATCATTCTTGCAATCAAGGAAATGATGTACTGAAACAGTATGTTCTTGTCCAGGACTATCCGTTTCATTGTTTGTCAAACACTTTCCCCAAGTCTTACGTGATCTGTGTGTCATAATCATACGTCAAATCACCCAAAATCAGTCTATCAGCGACTGGAGTTACCTAGTATTCTAGTTACCGACTTGTAGGACTCAATATTAATCAATTGCGGGGTTCCTATGAAGATGTGAAAGTTTCTCAAGTCATTTTCGAGTGTGAAGAACAGCTTGGCTATCTCAAATCAAAACCCCATTGACAAGGTGACCTGTTTCCTTTAATTAATTAAAGGAAATAGTTCACCTTCAGCATGGGTTTTGAACTGAGATAGCAGTTTTGTTGCCCGTGTTGAAAAACCACTAATTGCAAGTTTTTTAGGCTGAAAGGGCTCTCCAGCCGAATATATTTGACTTTTTGTCGAAGGAATGTGGGCCTCACGCACCTGGACAGAGGCTATTGTGGGCCTTACGCACCTGGGTAGAGGCTATACAGTAATCTTATGCGACTAACTTGCGAATCGCTGAATTGGCTGAGTCACCGTTTGCGGAGAGTAGCGCATATAGTTTGATAAATTAATAATGTACGTCCTTTGTTCCTGAATCGGCCGCGATGCATGGCTATTTTTGACATTATGAAAAGAAGTTGTATTTCAAAATATAGTAAAATCGTGTTTGAAAAAATACAAGGTAAACTATTTCCTTTAACGGCCGCGCCCCGCTGGGGTATATTCAGCCGAATACATTGAAATGGCTGGCGGGGCAGATTCTACCCCATCGTTATCTTCTGAAACAATAACTGCAGCGAGACGCACAAGGCAGCAATCGAAAGCTCTCAACGAGATGGAATACAGAAATACGCGACATTTACAAAATAAGGTCACATTTCAGGTCACTGTCATCTGAAAGGTCAAAAGAGAGGCATTTGAGTTGATGGGCCATACTTATCATTTATGACCTTATATTGCGATTATTATCATACAAAGCGTTCTCAAAGGCATAACAAATATTCTGCACAAGCTAAAATGCAATTGCAAGCAAGGACAAGGTCAAGGTCAGGTTACTTAAGGTCACTGTTTGCAAGAGGTCTGTGAAAGTCATGCGACACATATTTTATGTGTTATTTTACCGTAATAATTAATTAGTGGTATATTTTTTCCACAAACTGACCCCATATATTGGTCATAAGGTGTAGTTTAGGTGAAGGTGATGTCAAATAAGCTCAACATATGAAATTAAATAATCTAAGTAAAAAGGACTTGCTTCTAGACCAGTTTTGTCTCCGAAATACAGTGTAAGCATTTATTTTGTCTGTATCTCGTCACAAGAAGTAAAACAAAGCAATCAACAAATGACGCCATGAGCTACTCATAGGTACTTAGGGGGCTCAAAGTCAGTGAAATAATGTTTTGAAATTTGTTTTGTGTATCGCTCATACTTGGTTCTCCAATATATATTTAGTTTCTTTATTGTTATTTCATTTTTACAAAATCACAGAAAATAATATCTTTGAATGTTTTGGGGTCAAAACTCAAAATTTCACAAATACGAGATAGCCATTTTGAAGAGAACGTTTTTTTATACTTTTTATGATCGGCTTTAAAAATAGATTTTGTCGTATACATACATGTATCGCTTCGCCACCAAAAATGGTATGACATAACTTCGCTAAAGCGGCATTCCCTTCCAAAGTATTTGACCTTGATTCCAATGCAATTTTGTGAGTGGACTTTCAATTGATATAGCATAAGGTAATACACGTTTTATGTCGATGCCTATAATAATGTTCAAGTTATTTAGAAAATCTGAGAGGTGGGCGGAATGTGATCTTTGCTGTCGGTCCGCCCTAAAACCCCAATCATCCTCAAAATCTGAGAGGGACAGATTCTGCCCCCCCCCCTCCCCAGTGGGTCACGGGTTAACCTTTGCCTGACACTTTGGCTCTTCGCTTTGAAGGCCGGCTTCACATATACTTCTGGCCGTCGTCGACAGGACAATGCTCAATTATTACACATGCTAGTAGGGAGGACAACTGTTTGATGTTGTTTGAACTTTAACCTGTCTGTCTCAGTAGAGCTTAATTAGATCTCGTGCAAACACACTGCTGGTCTCGGATGAGTTTCAGAGCGCTCTCAATGTGCAGGAAGCAGAACCCTCGGCTGAAATTGTCCCGTTGAAGATCGGAAGAAGGCATATGTGTTTGACAGAAACCAGTGCGCTGCCTGGATATCGTGGAATTGTGTGTAAAATGGACTGATCGAGCGTTCTGATGAGATTCAGTAGGGGAGAGTGCCCACCAGTAAACACCTCTTTGGAAAAATCAGTTTATACAGGCTTTGCGTTGTGGCCTGGAGATCTTGATTTTGTCTAGAAAATTGCTTACTATAATACTTTAGAATAGCCATAAGCCAATTAATCTAACTCATAGATAACAGGAGACCTGTTATCTATGTTTAAACAGTCTCCTGTTATCTATGTTTAACTCAATATATAAATTTGAATTATTACCACATTTCACTTTTTGAACCTACTGTTCACTTGTGGGCATGGATATTTATCAGTGAACAGGGGGTTCCACCAGTGAATAGGGGACTTACACGATGAACAGGTGGGAGGTGGGGTTTACTTCTGATGCTTCTTTGTTGCTTGTAGTGACAATCCAGTGACACTCGACCATCGACAATCGATAATCTCTGTGACAGCCGACAGTCCAGAACAATTATAACAAATATATTTAAAGTTCAGGAAACGTTATCCACCTAAATGTCTTCGCGCACGTCCGATAATTTGAGACGTCCAGTAACACCAAAGTAACATTGATGCAGTAACATAAAATGAAAAGGGGTTCTTCAGCTCAGCCAATATCTCTCCTGCGTATAGATTCGAACCACTAGTGAACAGGGGTTCATTGGTGGTATGCTGATCCACAGTGGACAGGTGTTCACTGGTGGGCACCCACCCCTGTTCACCAGTAGGCACACAACAATGCCATTTTTAAAGCAAATTTGAGGACAAATTAACGGGCGCTGGAAAACGATAACATTCACATTTCACATCATTAAATGGACAATACCAAATGTGTCCCGTGTCATATTAAGTTAATTTCATCTAATGTAAACATATCATGTTTCTGGAGAGAAAAAAAATATAAAACTAAAACGGTACGCACAACAACTAACTGTTCGGACCCTGACAGAATCAAATGAGAGCAGTCATCGTTATAAACAACTTTAAACATCATCGCATGGCGAGAGCTGCTACTAGCGACATCTTTGAAGGTATCACTTAACTAATACAGGCAGGAGGGGCACCTGTTCACTTTTGGCACCCTGTTCACTGATGGGCACCCTCCCCTACTACTAAATCCAATTCTCGTTGATTTCCTGTTGAAGTTCAGTGACTTTGTCGCACTGTATGATCCAATTTGATACCAATTTGATCCTATAATCCGATTTGAGAAAAATTTTGCACTGTGATAATGTGGACAGTGCGAACAGAGCTAAGAAGTAAGAACTATTTATAATATGATTGGCATGTGCATATTGACAGTGTTTGCAATTACATTAAAGTCATAGAACTATAACATACGTCAAAAAATCAGTTCCTTGATGTGAAACGGAGGCCAGTAAACGACGATGTTGTGTTAGGGGAGTGGCGACCAAACATCTATAATATATTTCCCATCGAGCTCCATGAAATACGCCAGGCGACTTTGTTTCGCTATTTAAACAATTACATCGCAATGTGTAAGGAAGCTCCCTTGATTTTCACTAAACGCTGGGTGTTTAGTCAAACGCATGAACATGCGCTACATGCAAGTGAAGGATTTGTGTTGACATGTGTAAGTGTGTATGTGTGCATATTGTATGTGGGTACTCGTAGTGAGCTATTGAGCTATTGAGCTATTGACTGAGCTATTTATTTTTACGCTCATTAGGCAATTCGTGAATTGGGGCATAATAGCCACTGACCTTAGAGGAAACCCCACTTCTGCAAAATACATACATATATAGTTATGTGAGCAAAAGTAACAATGCGAGACGAAAACAAAAAAGGCACTTTAGAATAAATACAAGTTAATTTCAACTTTCAGCCCATACAAATCTCTCTGTCCGTGTTTCTGTGTTCGTTCGTTCATACATAGTTCATGTTGTGTCAGACTGGAAGTGGTCAATATGACTTATCTTTCTCGAGAAAAGTAGTGACTTTGTACAACTTTAACTGATTAGAGTGTGTGCAAGCTCAACGGCTTTCTTCAGTGTATTTTGATTCTACAACCTCGTCTCAACTCCAATCTCTAATCCAACTCAACTGCAATCTTGAATGAACCCAATTTGCTAGTGTTCATAGTGTGAAGAAACACCCAGATGTCGCTATCCTTATGAGCAATGTTGCCTTAGGAGTCCTCGGAGTTTTCCAGGCTCTCGTTTTCTTGCTGCTCATTGTTTGTCAGTGACATCAAGCCTCGAAAAAGTCTTCCATTAGATACCAGCAACATATCGGTATATTGAATCAGAACTCTGGAAAAGGTTGGATGGGGCTATCGATGGAACCCTGGCTTCGTCGACTCTGACAGAATATTGAATGACGCCTAGTTTTTACTGTCTAAAAGGATATCCAGTCGACAAACATGTTTGGCTCGGTTTTCTCTTTTTCTGATTTTTCAGCTGCAAAATGACGTGAGTAGGTCGTAGGCCGTAGCATTGGCATACAGATTAGCTCAAAATGAGGGAGTTACAGAAGTGCCCCCACAGACATTCATTTTATACTTTGTCAGCAATAAGTTTATCACCTTGCCGAAAAAAATACACTCAATATTTTCCCATGCAAGATTAAACACAGCTTCACACCACGCATAAGCGTTATATATATTTTAATAAGATAGACATGCCTCTGCTGCGCCTCAAATCTGAATCGCAGCCGAGTTTGTCTCGTTAATTTCTCGTTAGCAGTTCGTTAGGTGCTCGATCTGTCAGCGGATTGTGCATCAAGCCAGCCCACTCAAGGTTCGCTGTAATGCAGTGCGTCTCGTCCTGAACCCCACACCAGCCGTCTGCCAGCAGAGTCCCAACCTTCGAGTGCGGTCTATTTTTGGCAGCTGGATTGTAATGCTAAGCTGAGAACCCGGTCTATATATCTGCAGCCGTAGTAGCCCTTATAATCAACAGCATTCTCCACTGCAACACTGTATTCATTTTAATTCAGACTGAGTGAGTGAGGCCACGAAGCGGCCTCACTAACGTAGTCTTACAGCTGGGCCAAAATCCGTTTTCATCTTGCTTGCTTGCGTGGGTTTCAGGGATTACTACCGTTTCACTGCACTGATTATGCAAAAGTATACACTGATAATTTTATTGTAAAATTACACATGGTATAGGCTACGTGAAAATATTTGGCACACAACAGAAACTGTCATATCCATAAATAAACACAAAATCAATACCAGCCGAATGATAAGCACGTGCTTTGACTTCGGATTCCTTCACAGGTGAGAATCAGAATAAAAATAACTAAATGCCACAGAAAGGTGGCAGGTAAGTGTTTTTTACCTATTGCAAACAAAACCACAATGCTTTTGCTAATCAGTTGCCGGACGAAAATGAAATAACTCGCTCCGTCTGCTTCATGCCATGCATGCTTTACTAGTATTCCATTAATTCATATTTTGTTCTTCATATCTTTATAACATTTGCATGCGCTGCAAGCAATTTCAGTTTAAATCGAGTGGAACTGCTCAACGGAGAAACTCATCATAGGCTACAGCCTACATGGGCTATTGACGGTATCGGCAGGTGCGTCAACCTACTTAGGCTAATTTGCCAACAGATTTGCATATAAATCATGGTATCTAAGTGGCAATAAGAGGACAATAGTGAACTGATTGGAGAGCCAATTTAACGCAAATTTGCATACATCTTACATTACTTCGGCGACGGGCAGCCGAATGGAAAACAAAGTCTTCCTCGTTTTAGCTCTCACGATCCCTGGAAGAACCGCGACCCGTTAAATGAGGTTGGAGCTGTGCAGCGAAATCAGAGCTGGGCTTATGCCACACAGGAGTGTAAGAGTACCTATACCGACACCAAATTCACAGCCGCTGACAAAGCCTCTCTGAGCTCACGTTCACGTTTCATTAAAATATCACGCATATCGTTTTATATTTGCTCCGACATCCAATTCGAGCGGAAACTGGCTAAACCATAATGTTTCCATTCCTTTCCTAGAGCAGTTTGTTGGAGTGTTACTCCTGCTATAGGATGCAGGGTGTCGGCTCCTGGCACACCGCACAGTGCCAGCACCTCTGCCTAACGAGGACGGCGGTAAATACTCCTCCCTAACACTCCTCCACAGAGAGTGACCACTCAGGCCCAGCAAACACTGCCGCCCCATCAGTGGGCCGTCAGCACGGAGCAATGCAATGGGACTGTCCGTAGGCTCCGTCCAGGGTGCCGACGACTGTGATTCTATCACGGTTCATTACGGTCTTCGCCAAATGCTGTCATTTCCCGTTCGGCGGCTTTGTCTCCCCACTTCTTCCATTCGGTGACCGTCCCCCCTAGAGCTCCTCCCGCGCCCGATGACCATCTCTCCCCTCCCTCCCCCTCCCCTCCCCTCCCCCTGCCACCCCGGGACGATAATCAGCGGTGACCGGCGGCACCGGGCACACACTGCCGTCGGTGGCCAAACAGCGGACGCCGCAAACGAGATGGCGGCACACCCCAGACGCATTAGCTGCCGACAGTCGCTCCCACAGTCCCGCACGTCGTCAGGAGAGAGAGATGACGGAGTCACCTGATCTGACGGTCGACAGTACGCAAAGTTACCGCGCTAGCCCGCCGCTACTGAGTTATACACTAATGCAGTCGGTCGTTATGTCGCTGTTCAGTGTTCGTCGTTCTTGATCACAGCGTTATGTCATCAGTTTATATCCAAAGCTCAGATAGGAACAATATGGGCGGAGTAGTAGCATTTCTTACATTTGTGCTTCCGGAGATGCATTGACGAGATAATGGGATTCAATTCCTCTCCCTGTTAACCCGCGCCCCCTGGGTGTTAGCCGAACGCGCCATGCTGGGGGAAGGCAGAGTCTGCCCTCTTGTTATCTTCCGAATCAATAACCGCAGCGAGAAGCGCAAGGCGGGGAGCGAAAGCTCTCAATGAGACATAAATAATGCATACATGACATTTTCAAAATAAGGTCTCATCTCAGGTCACGGTCAAGGCATTTAAATTGGTGGACCATACTTCCATTCAAAGCCATACATTGCCAATATTACTTTTCAAAATGCTCTCAAAGCTATAATACCTCTCCTGCATAAGTGAAAGTGAAAGTGAAATGAAAGCAAAGGTCAATGTCAATGTCAGGTTGCAACATGTCACTATTGGCAAGAGGTCTACGAAAGTCATGCGACACATGTCCTATGGGTTATTTTATACTTACAATTACGTTTTTTATCACAACCTGACCTCATTAATGGCCTTAAGGTGAGGTTCAGGTCAAGGTCAGGTCACATAAGGTCAACATTTTAAGTGGATGATAATAAATGAAAAGTGTTTTTAGACCAGTCTCGTCTATAAATACAGTGGTGACATTATTTGTCTGCATCTGGTCACAAAGTATAAAATAAAAACACAACTGAAAAATTACGACACTCATTCTTAGGGAGCCATAAGTCAGTCAAAAATAAAGATAGGTATTGCTTTGAAATTTTGTTTGATATCGCCTATGCTTGGTTCCCAATTATACATACTTTCCGGAGTTTTTTCTTCTGATTGCCCAAATTTTCTTTGAAAATTTATATTTTCCATAAATGATCCCGAAAAGAATTGTCAAAAACTATAATTTATGTGAAAATGATCCCGAAAACAATTGTCAAAAACCATATTTTTTGGGAAATCCGAGATATTTAGAAAAGAATGTCAAATATTTTCTTTGTGACTTAGTAATTTCAAATTTGTTATTAAAAACAATTTTCGACTATTATTCAAATGCTTATCTATTCCACTAAAAAAAGACATGACATGACGTCACTAATACGTCATTATCTCCCAAAGCACAAAACTAATATAATTGAATCCCTGTAAAAGACGTAAAATTGCATTTGATGCCGCATAGGAACTTAAAAGTTTCACATTTACAGAGCGATACAGTTGTCAAGTAATTGAGATAATTCCTGAGGAGGCAGATTCTTCCCCCACCCTCCCCTCCTCAATGGGACACGGGTTAAAGGGACACTGCCACCTTAACATTATATTTGGGTTGAGATAGCCATTTTCCGTGCAAGGCATTGACATGATGTATAGTATAAGTTAAAACAACCACCGAGGTCGAATCACAAAAAAAATTGAGTTTGGTTTTGACATCTGTAACATCCCCAGTCCCCAGTGTATTTGAACGGTGACACTGATCCGATGACGTCGTCACTCTTTACTAAATGTTGATGATAGTCGACTTGCTTTACATTTGGTCATGCATTAGCCGAACATATGGCAGCGTGAAGGTTTTCTCTATTCCCGAAATTCCTTCCTATGACGTCATCAGCCCAAATATTAAAACTTAACTTTTTATTAAATTGAGCACTGTTTATGAAAAATAAATGTCATAATCGTGTTTGGCAGCAATTACTTCATATTTTGCACCACAAGCGGCGTTAATTTGATAATTTTTGGATAGGTGGCAGTGTCCCTTTAATGGAAGGCAATGTAATTTCGACGGCTTTGCAACATACTAAGATAAGATAAGATATACCCCCAACAGATATGATAAGATATGATATAAAATATAAAAGATATAATAAGAAACAACATATAATATAAAAGGTATGATATCGAATAATGCGGTAAGTCTTCTTGCCAAACTTTAGTGTGCAACATTCTCAGACCAAGTATCTCGAACTCTCTGATTTCACTTCACATTCACGATTTAATGCTGTTTCCGGAGCAGAAGTTCGGTATTTCGACGAGTTTGGTGGACGTGGAGAGGAAGTCACGATGCCATTGTATCAGTTTTATAGCCGAAGCCGTCCCTTAGAAGAGAAAAGCTGATGAGTTCGCATCCGATACGTATCCGATGGCAACCATGTCCTAGCTCCGGGTTGTGATTCCATTTAGCACGATCAGTATGTTGCTCCCGCGTGCTACGACTGATTATTGTATTTGCATTTCTATCATACCATCAGTAAAGCAAATACCGATCGACCAGGGATGGTGATCGAGTGGTGTGGTAGACGAGTTGGAGAATTTCCTGCAGCACGTCAAATGCCACCTTGGCATCTTGTTTGCAAGGACACAGGTAAAATGGTATGTTTAAGTGTCACTGATTTTTTCTTTGTGAGATCAAAGTGCATGCAACAAGGTATACAATTGTATGTTTAAGTGTCACTGATTGTTTCTTTGTGAGATCAAAGTGCATGCACCAAGGAAGCATTGTAAACAAGTCTAACAACACCCCTACGAATCATCTGAATCGACATCACAAAAGCCTATCAAACACTGGTAGGCCCGGAACAATAGCAAAACGGCTCCCTTACTTGTGGTGAAAAGCGTTACGCAACTGCAAACCATTGTTAATTTCACTGCAAGCAGCTCGCCAAATACAAACAGCAACGAAATTGAGAGGAATAGCTGGAAGTAGGGACAAAGCGACGCGTGACGGAAGTAGCGATGAAAGAGCAGATAAGCATTGAAGCGGCCACAGTAGCAAAAGCAAAGTAGGCGCGGGAACAGTAGCAGCGGCAACAGCAGCAGCAGCAACAGTAGCAAGCGGCGGTCACACCGGCACGGCGGCAGCGGCAACAGCACGGCAATGCAAGCAGCATACACGTATGCACAACTCGATGTGAAGGCAGGAGAGACCATTGAATAGGCTGCACTCCGCACCATTGGCATTACTGCCGGCGGCGAACGACGAAAGCAACAAGGAAGAGCACACTTCATAAATCCAAACATTACATTACATACCAGCACCCATTGGTAGCAGTAACAGCAGCAGGAGTGGCACAGCAGTAACAGCAGCATGGGGTGACAGCAACAACCAAAAAAAAAGGGTTGACAGAGCCAGGAGTGGCGCAGCAGTAACAGCAGCTGGGGTGACAGCGCAGGGTTTGAACAGGCAGCAGGGGTGAACAGCAGGGTTGACAGCAGCAGGGGTGAGCAGCAGCAGGGGTGACAAGCAGCAGGTTGACAAGCACCAGGAGTGGCAGCAAGCAGTAACAGCAGCATGGGGTAACAGTTCGCAGGGGTAACAGCAGCAGGGGTGACGCAGCAGGGGTGACAGCAGCAGGTTACAGCAGCAGGGTTACAGCAGCAGGGGTGACAGTAGCAGAGTGACAGCAAGCAGGGTGAACAGCAGCAGGGATGACAGCAGCAGGGGTGACAGCAGCAGGGGTTCAGAGCAGGGTTGACAGCACCAGGAAGTGACAGCAGCGGCGAGTGACGAGCAGCAGGGGTGAAGCAGGCAGGGGTGACAAGTAGCAGGGTGACAGCAGCAGGGATGACATCAGCAGGGGTGACAGTCAACAGGGTGACAGCAGCAGGGTGACAGCAAGCAGGGATGACAGAGCAGGAGTGACAGAGCAGGAGTGACAGAGCAGGAGTGACAGAGCAGGAGTGACAGAGCAGGGGTGACAGCAAGCAGGGGTGACAGCAGCAGGGGTGACAGCAGCAGGGATGACAGCAGCAGGGATGACAGCCAGGGGTACCAGCAGCAGGATGACAGCAGCAGGGGTGACAGTAGCAGGGTTACAGCAGCAGGGGTGACAAGTAGCAGGGTGGACAGCACAGGGTGACAGGCAGCAGGGGTGACAGTAACAGGGTGACAGCAGCAGGGTGACAGTAGCAGGGATGGACAGCAGCAGGGGTGAACAGCAGCAGGGGTGAAATCAGCAGGGGTGGACAGTAGCAGGTGACAGCAGCAGGGTGACAGCAGCAGGGGTGACAGCAGCAGGGATGACAGCAGCTGGGGGGGGGGGGCGACAGCAAGAGTGACAGCATCACGACCCCCACCTGCCGCGAAGAGTTCTTGCCCGTGATGGCGGCGACGAACGGGGACGGCGTGCAGCTCTGCGCTCCGACCTCTGACGTCTTGTCCATCAGCGTGGTACTCTGCACCGAGCTGCGACCCGTGCTTCTGGCGGACACCACCACCAGTCAGTGTACCGACCACCGAGAGCTGACAGAGAGCCGGACCAGGAGCTAACAGAGAGCCGAACCAGGAGCTAGCAGAGAGCCGGACCAGGAGCTAACAGAGAGCCAGACCAGGAGCTAACAGAGAGCCAGACCAGGAGCTAACGGAGAACTGAACCGGGAGCTATTAAAGAGCCGGACCGAGAGCTAAAAGATAGCCGAACCGGGAGCTAACAGAAAGCCGAACCGGGAGCAAACGGAGGGTTGGACCGAGCGCAAACGGAGAGCTACAAGGGGAGCAAACAGAGACACACGGAGAACTAATCACACCACCACCACTGTGGCCAGTTAGTGCCTTCACTACACCCTCGCCACCAGGCACCAGCAGTATCCCGAAAGAAGAAAAAACGTACCCTATGAGCAAGTATACCGTCCCCGAAAAATACGGAAGAAACAAGTTTTGCAGCGCAAGACATTTGGCTTAGTTGCCGTTGCTGCCACGTGCTTGCGGCTCTGCTCACCTGTAGCTCTTGCCGTTGCTGAAGCGATAGCCTCTGGATGTGGAGGAGGTGCCTCGGGAGTATCGCCAGGCCGCCCAGTGTTTCCGTACCTCCATTTTCACCTCAGAATTCATGAAGCAGTACAGAATGGCAACGAAGAAACCCTGCAGAAAGAATATGGCGTGCATGCTGATTGCAGGTGTTAGCATTAACAAATGTTATGCACCAGAGAATATCAGCTAAAGAGTACACCTTTTTGGTGATGTAACTTGGTCTGCTCGCTTCATGTCAGGCCGCCCCTGTAGTTCAGTCGGGAGAGCGCACTGACCAGGCTTAACCGGTAGTGGCAGCCCGGGTTCGAGTCGCTTCGGCGCCCGCTATTTGCCCCTGACTGGGATGGCCTGCGGCCGGTGGCAGCGGCGGCTTTCAAGGCCAGTTGACGTCAGAGGGCAGGGAGGACCGTGTCCAGGTATGACGGGCACGTTCAGCTTTCGCCTCTAAATTCTGCCGGCTAACTGGAATCGCCTGATCGGACGTTTTAAATTAGGACCTGCGCAACAAGCTCTGCTTGTGTTGGTCCTGAACTCGGAAACCGCCCATTTAAAACGTTAAAAAATAGTAAAAAAAATACATATCATTCCAAGACATAACGGGACTGAGGTAATGCTAGCAAGTAAATCATGAGCATTGAGCCAATGGCGGACGGGTACTTTTGAATCACAACTTTTGTTCAGAGCTGCAACATAATCGGCCTCGCGGGAGTGTACAGAGGGCCTACCAACTTTGTGTCGGTCTTAATTTTGATTGCCAATACCGCCTCTGGCGATTGGGGATTATCTGCCGGGCCTGGCGTTGATCAACTGGGGTGTAACAGTAACAGACCAGCCAGGCTGGTCTGCAGCCGGTACTGCGGATCAAGATGCTTCAAATCCGCTCTGGCAACATCAATATTCCTCTGACAGACTCAGAAGTGACGACATACATATCATAGGAAGAATGAGCTCATATGTATTGCGCAATGCGCATGCTGTCTGAGGCTAATGTAAAATAGCTTCTTCAAGAAATCCCTCCAGTATTGGATAGAGACTTGAGGATAAAGAGTTAAGAGAGGTTTAGGTCCCGGTCGGTAATACATACCCGTATCATGTCAACAGATGAATGCAGGCCAACATGATAGCCGCCATTAAGTTCCACAGTGCACGAATTCTAGCGAGGAATGAACGTAGCTGTACAAAAGTATCCAGTGGAATATCTAGTCCCACCTCACGAAAAATGCAGCAATATCATAAATAAAGGGATAATCGACTTCGTATTCAAAGGCATACGTGACTAGATTTCAGTTATAAGTAGCACTCATTTCTGTAGCTTGCTAAGGATAAATTTCAATATCCATCGCAGTCGTCCCCAATCGAGGCGTGTTTTGCCAAAATGTGAAACAAGCGTGTTGCATTTCCAGGTGAGTCACCACCTAGACATAAGTCTCATTTTTGTCCAGTCTGCTCTCGGAACATCGAGCGAGCGCGTGGAGCGTCATAGCGCTCTGGCGCGACCTCAGTTACATGCATGATGCAGCTATTCAAGGTGCATGCAACTGTGCTTAATATTTGGCCGAAGTCCATTGCAATATTTGCGTATTATTTGCGTAAGAGAGGATGCATTTTCTAAGCGTTTGATGGCCTAAAAAGCACGAGAATCACAAAAAAGTTGATAAAAGCAATCATTAAAAAGATCAATTGAAATGCATTGCTGTTAAAAATGAGATTAAATGCTCTCGGCCTCGGCTGCAAAACGTCAACAACACTACACGCGCCAATCCTCTAGAGTCGTCGTTTTCCGTCCCCGCAAATCGCCTTGGGGCAGAACCAGTGCTAAAAATTTGTCTGAAAGGACTCTGCCGCCGGGGACGCGGCGTTCGTCTCCGTCACAAGCTGATAACGCCGCGGTAAAGTCGCGCCTCGGGCGTGTGTTGAGAAACGGCGCCGCGTCTCGGGGGAGCGGTCTGAAGAGGCGGTTAGGTGTAATATACGGGCCTGGTTCCGGTCCACCTACCCCGCCCGCATCGCTCGCCCGGGGCAGCCGTCGGAAGAAATGCCGCTCAAAGTGAGTTAGCAGAAGGCGCTGTGAGCTGCGACGATTCGGCACGACCAATATTTCCCTTCATTTCTGGTTTCGTGAGAGATCGAAGCTTGTACAAGTAAGAGAAGTGGACATATTCTATTTGGTCTATTTTTGCGCGTATTTGTTGTGAAGATGAGTTTATGACGTATACTTGTGCCGTAGGGTAGTCAATCCAGCATATCGATATTGGAATATTTTCTTATTCATTGGAAATATTTGGAATATTCATTGGCATATTGTCTTATGAAAACAGCTTCCGGTTAAGACATAATCACTTATCAGCGAAACCTGACCGCACACGCCAGGTCTGAACAATACTGAGGAGAAAACCAAGTGCTGACCGCACAACTTCCGTTCGTCACTCACCGTGCTGACGCCCCTGTGCTGTCTAGGAAGATGACCATTGTACTGACCTGGAAGGAGGCGAACAGCTGGTCTCCAAACAGCCAAATGAGCTCCAGCACCCGGATACGGTTCATAAAGTAGGAGAAGCCGATGAAGACGACGTAGTGGAAGCCGAACAGCGGGATCAGCACCAGCGTCGACCGCGCCAGCTTCCTGGAAACAGCGCCGGGAAATAGCGGGATTAACGGCATCAGACGTGTGTCAGGTAGAGGAATGTCTAGAGAGGTGCGAGGAATTACTGGAGGCAGAGGAAGGCTAAGAGTAACAACAGAGGATCAAACAAATCCTAGAGATACAAAACAACGATGCGGCTCAGTGAGACCAGTGCAATCAAAATGCACATCAAAACACAGCAGTACAACATGACATAACAGGAACGTGATAAATATATCAGCTGGAATTGGCTCGTCCTACGGTCAACTGTTATGATTGAAGGCGCTGCCCGTGGCCGGTGCCACCGGGCCTTCATCCCACCGCCGCGCCGGGTGGGACGGAAGGCCCCGGACTGTATACAGCCTTATAAGGCTGGCCCGCGTAAACAAAGGCAGTCACAACCGAGCACCCAGTCTGTGCGCAGGAGACGGCAACAGCGTGGCAGACGCAACATTGGCCGCCAGCCACCCACTGATCCTGGCTCCGCTGAGCTAACCGCCCGCTGGTCTTAGCTCCACAGCCAACCATCTGCTGATCCTGGCTCATCTAACCACCCGCTGATCCTGGCTCCGCTGAGCTAACCGCCCGCTGGTCTTAGCTCCACAGTCAACCTATCTGCTGGTCCTGGCCTCATCTAACCACGCTGATCCCTGGCTCCGCTGAGCTAACGCCCGCTGGTCTTAGCTCCACAGTCCCAACCATCTGCTGGTCCCTGGCTATCTAACCACCCACTGATCCTGCTCCGCTGAGTAACCGCCCGCTGGTCTTAGCTCCACAGCAAACCGTCGCTGACCTGGATCATCTAACCACCCGCTGATCCTGGCTCCGCTGAGCTAACCACCCGCTGGTCTTAGGCTCCACAGTCAACGCGTTCTGCTGTCCTGGCTCATCTAACCACCCGCTGATCCTGGCTCCGCTGAAGCTAACACCCCGCTGGTCTTTAGCTCCACAGTCAACGTCTGCTGGTCCTGGCTCATCTACGCCAACCCGCTGATCCGGCTCCGCTGAGCTAACCACCCGCTGGTCTAGCTCCACAGTCAACCCCGTTCCTGCTGGTGCGCTGGCTTCATCTAACCACCCGCTGATCCTGGCTCTCGCTAGCTAAACCACCCGCTGGTCTTAGTCTCCACAGTCAACCGTCTGCTGGTTCCCTGGCTCATCTAACCACCCGCTGATCCTGGCTCCGCTGAGCTAACGCACCCGCTGGTCTTAGCCTCCACAGTCAACCGTCTGCTGGTCCTGGCTCATCTAACCACCCGCTGATCCTGGCTCCGCTGAGCTAACCACCGCTGGTCTTAGCTCAGCAGTCAACCATCTGCTGTTCCTGGTCATCTAAGCCACCCGCTTGATCCTGGGTCCGCTGAGCTAACGCACCCACTTGGTCTTAGCTCCACAGTCAACCGTCTGGCTGGTCCCTGGCTCATCTAACCTACCCGCTGATCCTGGCCTCCGCTGAGCTAACCACCTGCTGGTCTTAGCTCACAGTCAACCATCTGCTGGTCCTGGCTCATCTAACCACCCGCTGATTCCTGGCTCCGCTGAGCTACCACCCGCTGGTCTTAGCTCCACAAGTCAACCGTCTGCTGGTCCTGGCTCATCTAATCCCCCACCCGCTGATCCTGGATCCGCTGAGCTAACCACCCGCTGGTCTTAGCTCCACAGTCAACCATACTGCTGGTCCTAGCTCATCTAACCACCGCTGATCCTGGTCCGCTGAGCTTAACCACCTGCTGGTCTTAGGTCTCACAGTCAAACCATCTGCTGGTCCTGCTCATCTACCACCCGCTGATTCCCTGGCTCCGCTGAGCTTAACCACCCGCTGGTCTTAGCTCCACAGTCAGACCGTCTGCTGGTCCTGGCTCATCTAACCACCCGCTGATCCTGGCTCCGCTGAGCTAACCACCCGCTGGTCTTAGCTCCACAGTCAACCATCTGCTGATCCTGGCTCATCTAACCACCCGCTGATCCTGGCTCCGCTGAGCTAACCACCCGCTGTTGCTTAGCTTCCACAGTCAACCGTCTGCTGGTCCTGGGCTCATCTAACCACCCGCTGATTCCTGGCTCCGCTGAGCTAACCACCCGCTGGTCTTAGCTCCACAGTCAACCGTCTGCTGGTCCTGGCTCATCTAAACCACCGCTGATCCTGGCTCGCTGAGCTAACCCCTGCTGGTCTTAGCTCCACAGTCAACCATCTGCTGGTCCCTGGCTCCATCTAACCACCCGCTGATCTGAGCTCCGTGAGCTAACCACCCCGCTTGGTCTTAGCTCCACAGTCAACCGTCTGCTGGTCCTGGCTCATCTAAACCACCCGCTGATCCTGGTCCGCTGAGCTAATCCACCCGCTGGTTTAGCGTCCAACAGTCAACCATCTGCTGGTCCTGGGCCTCATCTAACACCCGCTGATCCGGCTCCGCTGAGCTAACCACCCACTGGTCTTGCTCGCACAGTCAACCGGTCTGCTGGTCCTGGCTCATCTAAGCCACCCGCTGATCCTTGGCTCGCGCTGAGCTAACCACCCGCTGGTCTTAGCTCCACAGTCAACCGTCCTGCTGGTCCTGGCTTCATCTAACCAACCGCTGACCTGGCTCGCAGCTAATGCGCCCGCTGGTCTCAGCTCCACAGCCAACCGTCTGCTGGTCCTGGCCCATCCAACCCCCACTGATGAGTGGTTTAATAAACATTGATCGCGGCTTCACAGCCAATCTGCCTCCACTCCAGTCGCGGTTCATCCCGACAGTCGCGGTTCATCCCGCTGCAGACAGAGCTGTGTGCTGTAGTGGCGAGCGGCGCAGGGGACTGATAAAACCCCCTCCATTAGTAACATGAGCCGTGGCACCAATAAACGGAATTGCCGCGCTTGCCACGACTATGTGCATTGTGCAGCTGACCAGAGCTGTGGGTGGAAACGACCGACCAGGGCCCCAGCGCGTGCTAGCGGTTACTTACATTAAGGAGAGGCGAACGGGTACACCATGCCAGGGCACACCATGCCCTCTACTCGTAATCTAGAGTGCATTTGGAGACAGACTTGTGATTGATTCAATTTTTAATGAATGATTCAAGCATGATTCACCGGCAAAAATGAATGATTCAATAATGATTCAATCGCTCAACATTACCACCGATGAATGATTCATAGTGATTCACAAGCTTACGTGAATCAATCATAAATGATTCATTCACTGAATGATTCATGAATGATTCAATCAAAGTTATTAGCAATGCGTAAGTGCAAATAACAGTACATATATTCGGAATGAGGGTGTTTACACACCAATTGAAGGTGCTGAAAGTGATCTTGACATGTGTTCACTCAGTTTGATTCCCTATTATTAGACTTGTATAGTTTCTGCTGTCCGCCAAAAAAGAATGAATCATTGTGCTATGAATGATGCAATCACCCTATGTTTCTTTGGAATGAATGATTCAATCAATTTTCATTGAATTCCATTCTGTAACCGGGTCGGCTGTGAATCGATTCATGAATGATTCACGTAAAATAATAATGATTCAATCAAAAAGAATGATTCAATCAGAATCAATCACAAGTCTATTTGGAGAGCGCATAATTTCGCGACAGTTTTCGTGAAATTTGGCGCCGTGACAGTTTTTGTCGATTCACGTCATTTCCAGAAATCTCGCACGAATTTCCTCGTTTTGTGCTCATCGAATGGCCAATTGTGAGATATTTTGCGAAATGCGTGGAAAAACGGCCTCCCGAACGCATTCCAAGTTACTATAGATTTCTTGCTTGCGATCTTTCGTGGTCCAAACCAAGGTCACTCATATTCGCAGTTGTGAGGTCAAGATGCTCATAATCAAGTATTTTACTGCCAACTATCAATAAATCTGACAAGGTGAACAGTTCTTAAGCTGCTTAGTTTCTGGATAATTCAGGCAATGTGTTAACTTTTGCTCGAGTTCAGTCGGTCTGGAAGGTAGCATGTCCCTGATACTCCCTGAATCCACCCCTGACTCACTGTAACATTTCGCCCGACCCAGCCCAATCACACACACACACGTCCCCCCCCCCCCACTACAGTGGTGTATCGCATCAGCCCCTGACGATGTTCGGCAGATCGGATTACCGAGCTGTCCCTCCGGTCGGTAGCTGACTCGACAGGGTACCACCGGTCGGCGGCTGACTCGATTCAGGGTTCCACCGGTCGGCGGCTGACTCGATTCAGGGTTCCACCGGTCGGCGGCTGACTCGATTCAGGGTCCCACCGGTCGGCGGCTGACTCGATTCAGGGTTACACCGGTCGGCGGCTGACTCGATTCAGGGTCCCATCGGTCGGCGGCTGACTCGATTCAGGGTCCCTCCGGTCGGCGGCTGACTCGATTCAGGGTCCCACCGGTCGGCGGCTGAACTCGATCAGGGTCCTCCGGTCGGGGCTGACTCGATTCAGGGTCCCACCGGTCGGCGGCTGACTCGATTCAGGGTCCCTCCGGTCGGCGGCTGACTCGATTTAGGGTCCCACCGGTCGGCGGCTGACTCGATTCAGGGTCCCAACGCACAGTGTGGCCAAACACCAGTTTAGCCTGAATTTATTCGTAGTGCCTGTCGTTTTCGCTGAAAATGATTACAGATATTTTAGCGAATAAACCTTACTACTAATTAAGGCCTTTATGCAACATTTTTTCGATCGTGCGCACTGGCGGATCCAGAACGTGATTTTTTTTTTGGGGGGGGGGCTAAATTTTAAAAAGTTTCCAACAAATTTGGAAAACTCATTGTTTTTGATTAGCTTTCTTGTACGTTATTGGATGGTTTTAAAGCAAAACATGCCTAATTCAAAGTGATTAAAGATTTCCTTCTACAGTTGAAAATCTGTCAAATTTCGCCGATTTCAGGCGATATGTGGAAGGTGCTAAAGCCTCTGCCACCCCCCCTGGATTCGCTAGTGTTCGTGCAGGACTATTATGGTTCTTTTGCGTTAATATCAATTGTAATGAATGAATACAATCATCTAATTGAAGCTGTGTTGACGACCGTTATCAAATGGTAGAGCTTTTTACTTTGTTTTACAACCAGAGTTTGACCATTTATTTGCCGTTTCCTGATCCCTCAGTGGGCTGAAAAAGGAGAACATACATTTCCGGTGTCTCTTTATGTCACACTCATGACACAACATTGACACAACATGACGAAAAGTATTTAATCATCGCTCAACACGACTCCACCTACTACTCGACGCTACTGCTGGCTGATACATCAGCTGCAGCTAGAAGTGTCCAAATTTGTGGTAGCAGCTGACGGCCCCAGATCGTGTTTGATCTGGTGGATCAGTTGCTGGTTGGAACTCTGATAGGCTGCGAAGTCGGCTGCCCAAGCGTAAGGCGGCAGCGGGCGCACGGCGGCATGTTTCCGCCGTTGAGTTTCCACTGCCTTTCCGCCCGGCGGCTCGTCGACGCGCAGCCCCCATTCGCGTTTTGACGGCCTCTTACTAATTCTGCCACTGCTGTGGTGTTCCTTGCTTTCTTGTTTTCCGCCCGGAGCCGGTAGCTCAGGTAAGAGGAGGCAATCGAAGCACTAAATCTCAGCAGTGCAGCGTGTCTGTGTTTTGGCTTCGTTTTGATACGCTTGCTCAGGCTACTCCAGGACCAGGGATTATGTTGGTGACGGGCCGTCTGGCGGCAGCTGCCAGGTCGTTGAAGTTCTTCAGCGTGGGACCACACATGCTACAACCTTGTTGGGTTCCTTTATATCACTGCCGAGTGGGCAAACTCTTACAACGCGGAGGACTCCTGCGTCGAGTTATATTAAGGTATGAACACCGAAACACCCAACAGAAAACACGAACCTAGCCCGTTCGCCATTCCTCTCACCGGAGGTCCCCAAACCTAGAGGTGACCCCCTGAATACCTGATCACAACATCCGAACGGTATAGCTTTACCTCCTGTTACGCGTACTCCCCATATATAATATTTAATTTAACCCAAATATAATCACACACCTATCTATCCTAAACTCACCCACCGTTGTGCTTGACCAGAGTAACCACTTAATTGGTTGGTCAGCACTATCCGCTCAACGCAATAACAGAAGTAAACAAATCAAGGTTCGGCTTAAACTGGTGCGTGAATCCAGACACAACAAACCATACTGCAACCCCAATGTCTTACACACACCACACAGAAAGACAATCAAAGCTATTGGTAGCTGCTCCATTGACTACAAGCAAAGGCCTTCGTTTGTAAATTGTAATCTGACCTTTCGTGTGGCAGGCCCGAGCCTGCGGCGCCGCCCCAAGCTGGAGGCAGGTTGGGGCAAGCAACTATTGTCCGCCCCTATACAGAAAAGTACGCTGAATTCAGTCGTAGTATTTTTTCTTGATTCCTTTTGAGTCTCGTTTTGTTTTTCTATTTCTTTGTAAAGTACTTTTCTGAAAACCTCATATGTGAAGAGGTCCTATTTATGTAAATATTATTCCAAATTTACTCACAGAAAACGCATTTTAAACAACTTCAATATACTTCCTGATGAGTTTCTGCATCTGTTGGATGCCTCGTTTTCCCAATTTATTATCCGGGAGCACAGCGCCTAGCCGCGTTGAAAACAGGAAACTTTTTT
>VOPJ01004554.1:0-23887 GCA_014673585.1 Semibalanus balanoides
CTGAGGTCGAATCACAGAGAAATTCGAGTGTGATTTTGACATCTGTAACATCCCCAGTCCCCAATGTATTTGAACATGAATATGAGACATGAACACTGATAAAATCATCAAGCAGTACCACGTCCAACCAAACTCAAACTGTGCACCGAGGCCCTGAGCCGATGTCGTAGTCTCTCTTTACTAAATGTTGATTACAGTCGACTTGTTTTACCTTTGGCCAACATAGCCATTACACTAGTCATACTCTATGGCAGTGTGAAGCTTTTCTTTTTCCCAAAATCCTTCATATGACCGTCATCAGCCCAAATATAAAACGCATTTTTCATGAAATTGAGCAATGTTTGTGAGAAACAAATGTCATAATCCTGTTCGGCAGCAATTACTTCATATTTAGCACCACAAGCAGCGTGCATTTTAGAACTTTTGGGAATAAATAAATAAATAAGGTGGCAGTGTCCCTTTAATGAGAGCTAATGCAGCCAAAAAGGAGACAGGGTTGACTGTCTCCTTCCTATTACTGACACTGATGTTTCAAGGAATGGATGCGTATACGTACACGTAACATCTACTGCAGATTCACCGGGCTTTGGGATGGGCGAGAATTGTTCCGAAATTGACCAGATATTCTACGGATATTCCTGCATCAGTTCAAGTTCACGATACTGCATAACCCGGACACAAATAGTAAAAATACCACCTATCATGCTGCGGTCTATTTTCAAGTCCGAAATGCCCGCTGAGCCAGGTGTTTAGGAGGATTTGTGTGGTATTATCATGCCGATATTACCGCCCGAAGAGAGGATAAGGAGAAGGCGAGCGCTGCCGCCGGGCCCGGCTCTGATCCACGGCGGAGGGAGCGGTGGCGGCCGACGCCGCTGTCAAGCTCCGCCTACACGTATGTCTGTAAACCGGGAAACGCCTGGCCCAACGATCAAACGCACCGAAACCGGCACAGGACGACGGATCAAACGAACCGACACCGGCACAGGACGACGGATCGAACGGACCGATACCGACACAGGACGGCGGATCAAATTGACCGACACCGGCACAGGAAGACGGATCAAACGGACCGACACCGGCACAGGACGCCGGATCAAACGGACCGACACCGGCACAGGACGACGGATCAAACGGACCAACACCGGCACAAGACGACGGATCAAAGGGACCGACACCGACCTGGGCCGGCGGATCAAACGGACCGACACCGGCATAGGACGCCGGATCAAACGGACCGACACTGACATGGGCCGGTGGATCAAACGGACCGACACCGACACAGGACGACGGATCAAACGAACCGACACCGGCACAGGACGGCGGATCAAACGGACCGACACCGGCACAAGACGACGGATCAAACGGACCGACACCAACATGGGCCGGTGGATCAAACGGACCGACACCGGCACAGGATGGCGGATCAAACGGACCGACACCGACATGGGCCGGCGGATCAAACGGACCGACAAAGCGCAGGGGGCTGGCGACATCCGGCGCTCTCAGCTCGTCTTCGTGGCGAGGACAGAGAGCTGTGAGAAGCAAGGTGCCACGGGTGTGGCCTTCTGAGCAGTGGGCATTCTGAGAGCGGGAATGGAGTTATCCCCTGTCGCTTTGGCGTGTGATGATACCGGATTTTGTTACTTATCTCTTTGCTGATTTTGTAATGGTGTTCGCAGATTTGATGGTTAACATACAGCTAAGCTTGATAAGTATGATAGGCGATTTTTGTATAAATGGTCTTGGAAATGGGAACGGCACATTTTTTACGTACATGTCCAGTCCACTGTCCAGTTAACCTTTTTGCTGATGATACGTTTGCGGCAGCGAATCGATACGTTTATAAATGAGGCAGGAGCATTTGCTGCCGAATGTTCCCATGCGACTTGGAAAAAAGGCCATCGTTTGATACGTTTTAAAAGGAACTGCAAGCTTTATCCATTCTGCTTTGTTATACGTCAAAGACAATAACGCACGACTTAAAGCTTGTTCCCATGCTGCTAACGGGTTCATCGCGATGAGACACAACCGTTTTAGCTTAACATTCAATGAAATAGTCACGTTCATGTAAATTGTATGTGGCTAATTTCATGAAGTGGCATTTGTAATTTAATAATAGCTACGATTTGAAATTGCATTAAAACACAACTAAGAATAGCCTAAACATTACTGGTTCGCTTATCCCGATGGCATTCCATACCAATATATAGTCACCAAATATAAAGAATACACTCGTATTACACATCACATTCATGCACAACGGCCGTGCATTGCACCCAGATCAGTATCAGCACTTTCACTCAATATTCTGCCAGATCCATCCTTTTATGGTTATGGTTATCACACTACGAGGCCGGTTTGGCATGGAGTCAACCAGTTTGACACAGTATTCTGCATCGAGGTTTATCCATAGCCTTTGCTTCTTGGAGCGCCGGCATGCGGTTGGGTGCTCATCGCGAAACTCGTCTTTCGCCAGGCTTTCTTCTAAAAATTATAGCGTTAATTCTTTATTCCAGTCAGCTTTGTCCTACCCATAGTTGGGAGCGCCCCAGTCAATTTCCCTGGCGGCACTTGAGTCGTGACGTCACCATTTCTACAGCGAGCCGGCTTAAGAATGGTGGCCCATGAGGGAAAATGGGTGGTATTCGTGTCGCAATTTCAATTATTTATCAAACAATTTTAGCCAGTTAAGTGCACGAATGTATATTTCAAAAAATGTATCCGTGCGAACACAGTTTTTCGGAAGTTTGTGTCATACAAGTTAAATCACACATTATGTATAGCACATGGTTCTAAAAGGCAGGTTAAAAAACAATGACATGCTCAACAAACACAGTGACATTGACATGCTCAGCAAACAGTGACATTTAAGCGAGCGCGTTCTGCTGCAGCAGTTCCCCCTCAGCTTGCGTCTGAGCTGCCCAATCGACGCATACTGGTGGCCAGCTGGAAGGAGCGCATTCCATGTGGTCGCAGCTTGATACGAAAATGTACGTTGGGTGGCTGATAGTCTCACCCTTGGAAGAGCGAGCTGGCCAGATCTAGCGAGACGGGTATCACGGGGGCTGCGTCCCGCCTCCGACTGAACAGCCGGCGCATCACACTCGGTGCAGCTGGGTTGAGGAGCGCTCTAAAAACTGTCACACAATCCCGCTCAGAGATCATAGACTCAACATCCAGCCAACCAAGAGATCGGAGGACATGGGTCAGCCGCTCAATTCGCCGCGTGCCCGTGACCACGCGGGCCGCAAAATCCAACAGCTTTTGGACACGTTTCAGCTGGCTTCCAGAAGCACTCGCCCAAACAGGCAGAGAATATACAAAATATGGCCAAAAACATGGGCACCAACGATGGGTGAGAAGCGCAGCAGTTGTGAAATGACGCCTAAACCGGTACAGCGAGACGAGAATACCTGTGCATCGGCGCACAACCAGCGACACGTGACTCTCCCATGTAAGAGACTGGTCAACAATGACACACACCTAATAGTTTTATTGTTTTTGAAGGCGTAAATTTGTAAAGAAAAGGTCGGAAGGTTCCTTCACAGCCTGCCGTGTACCCAGTGACGCAAGCAGGGTGGTCAAAGGGGTCAGCTGACCCACCCCCCGAAATTTGTGAGGGGCCCGCATCAAAAGGACCCGTATTCTGGCCCACACTTAGCAGGGAGGGGCCCTGTTTTGGAAAGGCCTGATCGAGGCAGAGGCCCGGTGCTGGCAAAAGCGTGGCATGGGCCCGGTCAGGACGAGGGCCCGGTCCTCGCATATTCTTGAATGTGGGCCCGTTTCTGGTAGGGACCCGGTCTTTGTTAGGCCCGATCGAAGGCAGGGGCCCGGTGCTGACAGAGGCGTGGCATGGGGCCCGGTCAGGACGAGGGCCCGGTCACAACAGGGCCCGGTCCTTGCATATTCTGGATACGGGCCCCCTTCGGATAAGGTCCCGTTCCTGGTAGAAGCCACTGGCGGATTCGAGGGGGGCTGCAGAGGGGGATGCAACCTCCCCAGGGACCGGGTCGGGGGGTTGGCCGTGATTTGGCCTCCCCAAGCCGGGGAGGTTTGGGGGGGGGGCAAAACACGGCCCGGCCCCGCGACCCGGGCGCCTGGGGGAGGTTGCGCCCCTCTGCAGCCCCCCTCTAGATCCGCGTCAGGTAGAAGCTCGATCAAGGCAGGGGCCCGTTGCTGGCAGAGGCGTGATATTGGGCCTGGTCAGGACGAGGGCCCGGTCACAATAGGGCCCAGTCCTTGCATATTATTTATATGACCGTTTTCTGGTAGTGGTCTGGTCTTGGTTAGGCCTGATCAAAGCAGGGGCCCGGTGCTGGCATCCTGCGTGATCTGGGACTCGATCAGTACCAGGGCCAGGTCACAACAGGGCCCGCTCCTTGCAAATTCTTGATATTGCAAATTCTTGATACGGGCCCGTTTCTGGTAGGGGCCCGGTCTTGGTTGGGCCCGATCGAGGCAGGGGCCCGGTGCTGGCAGAGGTGTGTCATATAGCCCAGTCAGGACGAGGGCCCGGTCACAATAAGGCCCGGTCCTTGCATATTATTGATACGGGTCCTTTCTGATTAGGCCCCGTTCCTGGTAGAGGCCCGATCGAGGCAGGGGCCCGGTGCTGGCATAGGCGTGATATGGGACGTGGTCAGGACGAGGGCCCGGTTACAATAGGGCCCGTCCTTGCATACTCTTTAATATGACCGGTTTCTGGCAGGGGTCCAGTCTTGGTCGGACCCAATCGAGGCAGGATGCTGGCAACCTGCGTGACCTGGGACCCGATCAGTACCAGGGCCAGTACGACTACAGAGCCCACTCCTTGCAAATTATTGATACGGGCCCGTTACTGGTATGGTCCGTTCCTGGAAGGGGCTCGATCAAGACAGGGTCCCGGTGCTGGCAGAGGCGTGATATGGGGTATGGTCAGGTCAAGGGTTCGGTCACAACAGAGTCCGATCACTGTAAATTATTGATACGGCCCCGTTCCTGGTAGGGGCCCGGTCTTGGTCAGTCCAGCTCGAAACAGGGGCGCCTATGCTAGTATAGGCGTGATATGGGGTCCCCGGTTAAGGACGAGAGCCTGGTCAGCGGTCACAACAGGGTACGGGCCTTGCAGATTCTTAATACGGGCCCGTTCCTGGTAGGGGCCCGGTTTTGTCAGGCTCCAATCGAGGCAGAGGCCCAATTCGCTGCTAGCAAATGGCGTGATATGTGACCCGGTTCAGGTCAAGTCTCTGACTAAAAATAGAGGCTAGAGCAAACATGAACTAAATATATCACTTAAAACTGAGAGATTTGCGTTTTTTCCCCACATAGGGTTACATTGAAAAGGTCACGATTATAACTTGACCTTAGGCCACCGATATAGCAAATCCTAAATATTGCAGTCCCTTATGACCTCATGACGTGCCATGTCACTCGATTAGCCATTGTGCCGGTGGCGCTACCTATAGTAGAAGTTGCTTGGTGGTCAATGGTCATATCATTTGGCCTGACCTGGTTGGGACCCATGTTTTGCCAAAACGTGGCTTAGCTATTCATTTCAAGTTGCTGAAAGTTCCAAGTAGATATTTCTGCGCTTTCTGATTAAGGTGGAAAAATGACGGGGCGTAAAAACGCCGCCACTGAGCGTCTCCAAGGTTAATTCCTATTATGTTGACGAACGTAGCCTAGCGTAGTTTTTTCGGGACTTTGACGTCCAAAGGCTGGGACTCTTAAGCATGTAGACGTAGAGGACATGAATGTGTGAGGTAAGAAAGGAAAAAGCAACATCATTTGGACCAATTTCTAAAATTACATTAATTTCCGAAGAGGTAATTCATTCATGACTAGAAAATATGAAGGTCCGTGTAAACGCGGTTTCTTTGTATCTACGATTTACGCATAAGCATCTCAAATATGGGCATAGCCAAATAATTAACTGTAATGCCTCAAACATTCACTGACTGATTAATAATGCCTTCACTACCTTTCGGTACCATCGTTCTCATCGTTCACGCCTCAATAACTACATCCAGATGATTCTGTGCTCTACCTAGGGACCGCAGTGAACTTTTCTTTTAGTTATGAAAAGTGTATAGATGTTTCTCGACCAATTATATAAAACCTACATCGTCGTCCTCCCACCATCTCAGCGCAGCAAAAGAGGCGCCCCCTGGGCCTGCAGCCCCCCCCCCTCAATGAAAATCCTGGATCCGCCACTGCCTCAGTTCAAGGTCAAGTGGTGACCCAAGTAGGTAATGCTGCTTATTGAAAGACGTGTCTCGACGAGACAAACACATTGGTACCATTTTCACGTTTCTATCTTCATTATGTCGAGAATTATTACCAAATAAATGTTGGTGGTCACAAAATTGATCCTGACATTAGGTCACCGATATCAGAAATCCGAGACAAACAAATGGTAGGTGTTCATGACCTTATGACATCCTGAAAGTGTGAAATCTATCATTCAAGAACTGTGTCTGCATACGACCAAACACGTTTTGAAGGTGAGATCATCACGTGACCTGGTCTGGTGACCTGACCTGAGATGACCCGAGACCAAGCATTTAAGATAATGTAAAAATTTCATTTTCGAACAGGTCTTCAAGCTTCAAAGGTCATTGTTATATCTCCAGATATTACCACACTTCTCGGGTCAGTTTAGGTATTTTGATATTCCCGGAATATGTTACCCTCGCTCGGGTAGGGATCACTCACAAGATCACTGCGTGTCCAGGTAAGGGGGAGGCGGTTACGCCTCCCTGGCGTTTCGCCCCTAATTGAGCTACAGCTTCGATTACAAAACGAGAGTGTTGCTTGTGACAAGAGGAAGCCATTGACACCCAATTTTAAAATTATTGGTCAATACATATGTGACCTCTGAGGCAGAGACTATCATGGGTGCCCAAACCCCAAGCCCAGCCCAGCCGAAGCCCATGAACATCAAGCCCAGACCCAGACCAGACCATTTTTAAATTAATAATATTGATACCCATGCCCATTGGGGCCCATTCAGATAAGGCAGATAATTATTTTCACAAAATTTGCAACAACTATCTCAGCATGTTTACTTTCATAATATTAACGAGAAATAATAGCAGAAATAATAGCAATAATAGCATAATAGCAATAATAGTATGTTGCTGTTCATTTGGACATATCGAACTCTTTGCGGTCAAAATTATCATATTGCATCAGACTTAGGATCAGACATTATTTTAAAATCTTACTGCCCTATTACTTACCACGATTTATTTTTGTCATATAATTGCCAAAGTATATTGTTAGAGTGCCCTATATCATTTCAAAAACATATTTACCTGGTTAAGCACAGGGGTGGTAAAATTGCTTTGGGAAGCCCCGACTAGGCGTGGCACATACAATAATAGCCCCGGCCCAGCTGGGGTAATTTTTGTATGTATCGCCATCTGAGCTATATAATTATAAATATAGCATTCGGATTGGCGCTTGTCGCCAGCGCCACCTGTCAAAGGAAATAACGACACTGGTAGAGCAATATAGGTGTCGCATCTCACAGCCGGTTGATGGCTCATTTATATAACCAATTCACATTTCATAAGGCCAATTTACCTAGTAAATATGCATTCCATATAAGATAATCAAACAAAACTAAATTTGCGATCTGTGTGCGAATCATTTTTGGTGATACAAGTTAGTCATTTCGGTGTAGGATTTTTTTATTCCACTTTCGTTTGTATAAAACAAAATTTGATTGCTGGCAACAACTATCACATGGCGCCATAAAGACTGCAGTTTGCCAAATACCGCTGAAAAAATTATACTGATGTCCCGATTTCTAAACTATTTAATAGTATAATTCTTCAAAGTCCGCTGGTAAACACTAAAATCCTCTGCACCGTCAGTAAACACCATATGAATAAAATACACAAGGGCTGGGTCGGTCTGGGTCGGGTACAAAAGCCTACTTACTACTAGATAAACTGGTATAAGTCCTACATTTTTATTCGTCGGAAATAGGGGTGAAACTAAATCATTGGAAATGCAAAGCTGAAACGCAACTGGGGTGCTAATTTAAAAAATGTAGGTGAAATCATACATACCGAATACCGACGGCTTGACGTTGATTATGAAATCGTGATGAAGAGAACATCTAATGTGATTTTGACGAGCAGTATTTCTAAGGATTATCACTTAGTTTCACAGGAATGGCACAGTAATTATTTGTACTGTCATTTTGCCCCCGGTTACTACATCAGAATGAACATTTTGTCCCCGAACTTGTCCATAAGGACAGAACACTTCACCACCCCTGGACTTAAGCATCTGGTTGTCAAGTAAAAAAGAATGCTTAGCGACATTGCTCTAAAATTGTCAAACCCATGCCCGCCCAGTACCCATGAAAAGCAAAAAATGCATACCCAGCCCAGACAATCGGAAGAATTGAATGGGAACCCATGGGTGCACCCAGCCCATGATAGTCCCTGCTCTGAGGTCATTTCAATGACCCAAATTTCATCAAATCTTATATGTGTAAAAATTTCAGGTTGATCTAGCCAAAATCGTGTAGGAACATCTTCATTAATGCTAATTTATCTGAAATCAGCGTCACAAATGTCCTAAAAACTGCCCAATTCAAAAGAGGTCATGTCAGGTCATCTGAGGTCAGTGACCTCGGCTAACCTATGAAAGTGTATGATCCCAGTGAATCATATAATAATGTCAAATGAATCCCAGTTTTGAAATCAGCATCACAAATTGTCCTAGAATCGGCCAGAAACAAAAATAGTGATCTGAGGTCATCGGAGGTCAGTGACTTTGGTTGACCTCTGGAAAGGTCAGTCGAGGACACAATCTCAGCGAAAACCATAAATGTCACCTGGAAACACCTGTGCTCCTGAGCAACAACCACTCGGAAACTGCACAGTGCACAGTGCACATGTAGCAAGGTTCGATACTACGGGACGCCAGTTGCGCCTGACATGACCCTAAGAAACAGGTCATAGGTCACGGGTCATCAAAGTAAGAAGTTGACAATTTTCAGAGAATGCGTCAAATTTGTTAAAAAGGGTACAGAAAGTTTCATCGCGATCGGTTGATAAATATATGAGTTATTCTCGAAAAACCAAGTGGTAGCATCCATCCCCTACCCGGGCGAGGCTCCATAATTGGTAACATTTAGGTGCATAACAGGTTTGGTATTTTTAGTCGACTTCAATGATAATGCAACGTCGAGGGCGTTTTTTTCTATCGAAACTTCAGTGCTTTCGCCACCACATGGCCCTCTGATTTCAGCCGCAGATAAATTAACTACCTGGATAAGCTGCCAATGGCCATACGTCGCATTTTACCGTGTTTCATTGCCTCGTACGGGGAATTAATGCCGATATAAAGCGAGTGTGGAAACTGGTGACACACAGCACGTATGAAGGGATTTTCCACCGTCCTTCTACCGTTGACTCCGAACAGATGTCACATTTCTAGAATTGCTGGAAAGGTGAGATCCGGTAGGTCTGAAGTACAGTTAGTGATGCTGTGTCGGCTACGTATGGTTAGCGCTCACGAGCGATAAGCATGTATGATGTTAATGTTTTTACACCAGCCTAAGTCCCTATAAACGTCATTAGACAGACAATAATTCCAAATGACGATGGTGTCACTGAAATCATCATTGAATGGCATGCCTGTCTCGTTTATGTGTTATTGGGGAAAATGCAACTCAGTTAACACTTAACATACACATTTTTAATGCGCATGACTATTGTTTATAAATTCCGCAACAACTACATCATCATTAGCCAATCGATTACACGCAAAATGATGCTTAGCTCACGTCATTTTGGTCACCGGGTTTGGTGAGTCAATGCCGAAGCAGCTACTGCTGCATCATTACCTTAGTTAACACGCGCACTAGAGAGAGGTATGCCACTAACACGCCCTGGAGAGGGGGCACTCTAGTGACTGTCCCCCACTGAGATCTCAGAAAGTATGATGGCTAGAGCAATACAACTTACAGAGTAGGTAAGTCCTATCATGATCTACATTCCCTGATAGTTAGGTTACTTTAGGTCAATATCTTAAAGGCCAAACGAGGTCATGAGGGTCAAATCTGCCCAAAATCACCATTTTGGGACTTTGACCTCTGTGACGTCACAGGTCACCAGCAACGTGTTTAAACTAGTATCCGGGTATGAAAATTGGATACTGAATGGCGTTTGAGTCTTCCCGATCTGACTGTTAGTTCTGAAGATATCATTTCGCCGACTTCGATTATTGCCGCCATTTTGGAATAGAAATCCATACAACTCAAAAGTTTACTGACCGATTTCCATTTTTTTACGTCAAATGATCCGCTATTGTATTGCCGTAAATGTCGCACAAAAATCATGTCCTTGCGTTGAATCGTTTGCGAGGTATTCACGAAAAACATGTGGGGGGCGCAAAAGTGACCCCCCACTCTCCAAGTGGCGCGTGTTAACCCCACGCACTTCAGGGGGGGGGGTGATTTCCGCCCCTTTTACTCAGGTTTTTTCAGGAAGTAGCGGAAAAACGGCAGCGCGCAGCGCCGCAAATTTCGTACACCTGTTGGGCATGAATTACCCAAACTTTTGGAAAAGTGTGCTTCAGATCATCTCAGGTCCAGTCACATGTTCATGTCAAAATGACCTTAACCTTCAATATATTTGTGTTCGTGCCAAAGCCAAAGTCTTTTTCCGAAAGATTTGAAGCTTGCAGGATTTCATACGGATATAGTACCTACCATTCACTTGTCTCGGATTTTTCGATCGGTGACAAAGGTCAGGTCAATTTCCTGACCTCTCCTTTATAAGTGAATGGGAAATAAAGAAATGCCTTCCTATTCAGAAATATGCGATTGAATCAGGCCTAATTCTTTCCGAATCATGTTATTTTTTAGCTCATTCTGGATGAATCAAGGTAAATTGTTGCTCAGTGATTTCTACAAGGTCATCTGAGGTCATCTGAGGTCATCAGCAAATTATTTGCTAATAAACTATTGATAGAAAGAGATTAGATACAAGTCGTTGACAAGCCAATGTGTTTTCTCGTCTGGCCGCGTTGCCCCATATGCCAACATGACTACTGGGTCACCTTGATCTGAGGTCAAATTTTGGAAGTTGACCTTACCAGGTCACCAGGTACATATTTGAAAGTGCCTCGATGAGACAAACACGATGGCGTCAAAAATGTTTCCCTATCATAGTTAGTTGAAATGCAATTCACGAAAAACTGCTTTGCTAAAGATAACTTGTTTGACCTTTCATGACCTCTGGAGCCTAAACTACGCGTTTTATCTTTAATCTGAGGTCTAATTGTTGGTTTCATTTTTCAAGAGCTTTTGATTACTTTTCATAACATTTGTTCCTAACTATCATAATTTCCGAGATAATCGGGGATTTCTGTAAAGGAGTCCTAAAACCTGACAGTCTGACCTTTGGTGACCACTAGTGACCTCAATTGTGACCTGATCCAAGAAAATACTGTAAACTTTCGATAGAGCTTGTCTAGATCTATCTAATGCTGTTTTCCGCTTGTCGCTACGTTGCGTGGTTTTCGAGATCTCACGGGGGGGTGGAAATCAACCCCCTGCAGTTCGTGTTCGTCGCGAACCCCCTGCAGTGCGCAGGTTAAGGATTTCTCGATCTCTTGCCCAATTCCGCTGAAGGCGGGCACTACATCTCATTTCTTTCCGATTGTGATGTGATATACTATTAGGTAAGGCAACCAAAATGTTCCAGATTCAGTTGCTGAAAATGAATTTACCTATACGTCTGATGATGCAAGTCTTCGCTTGTACCACCTACGTCTTCGAGCTCCAATGTTCTTCTGCCTGGGACACAATTAAAATAGTATTGTTAACATAACTGCATCCTAACATAAGAACAATTTACAAGCTGCCTTAGTGTTTCCGTCCAACTTCACCAAACGTAAATTTGCCCACTGAGTAATGCTAATGAAAATCAAATGTACATTGTACCTACCATGAAATGAAGAGGGTATGCAAGAGGGATAAAAATATTTCCTGATAGTAGCCGTTTTCACAATGGCCTATTTTGTGCGAAATGTTTTAAAACATTTTAAAATGTTTTAAAATGTTTTAGTTGTAGCCGTCTTCACCGTGGACTAATTTGCGATAAATGTTTTGACCCTCGCCCTACGGTTCCGTAGGGCGAGGGTTATTTTTTTTCGCAAATTAGTCCATCGTGAAAGCGGCTACTACGAAAACATCTCAAAACATTTTAAAATGTTTTAAAACATTTCGCACAAAATAATCCATCGTTAAAACGACTACTATCGCGATGATTATGTTGCTAATTCCTCGTTTCTGGCAACAAATTCTATGATCAAGGCAAAGTGTTGTTTATTATGAAATAGTTTGTTTATCATGCTTTTCACTCCATTGCCATAAACTGTCAAAGTATGTGGCACACGATCAGAATTGCTGTGCCAGCAGTCTCATTGTTTTGCTAGCAGTCTCATTAAAACCAACTTCGAATATTGCATTTATTGCAAAAACGTTACCGAACGTTGGATTGTGCGCACTGCGCATTAGGTTTGAAGCCTTTGAGCACGCCATATCGACAAGGCACAATTTCAGCGACGTTTAACCTTTTTAGGAGGGACATAAAGGTTTTGGCAAATGCAGCAGAAGATATGTACCCCACCCTTTCTCAACCCTGGATCAAATGTGTTTATATAAAATAACTGCATTATCATACAGATGAGGAAGAATGTCTGGGTAATGACACAATTAATAAGATATAGACTTCCAATGTACATATAATCTGACCTTCGCTTCTAGGTTCATTGCTGTGTCAATGATACAAATCTCTTAAAAAAATGGAGGTTTGAACTTTAATTCATTTAGAATTGAACTTCATTCAGCTGAAGGTGCCAACATTCTGCTAAGATGGTTTGTCTCAGCACACGTATAACTTCTAACTGAAGCTAATCCGGGTCCCCGAAGGGTGTCAAATTTCCGCCAACATATGATCTTTGCTTCGGGTGCTCCGTGCTTGACTGCCCTACAAGGCGCCAAGACAAAGCGCCAAAGGCCGGGAGCCTCACGCTTTAATTCTATCTCCTCTTTTTCTTTCTCATAGAGAGACAGTTCTGGTCTTTTCATTCGCGGCGGGACTCTGGTAGCTGACTCATTGTGGACAACGAATAGAGGCTGTTTTTGCTTCGGTGATAATTGTTAATAAGCGAGGCTATTCAACGCTTTTTCCCAGTCGTGGTAAGGGCGCCATTTCCCATGCTGTCTGAGTGCGGGCACTTCTGCTGTAACCCTGAGATTAAAGCAAGACTCTTCATCTTAAATTAGAGTTGCCTTACCCTTACGCGCCGCGTCGATCGTGGGGGTACATTCTTTCTGACTACCGGTTGTTGTTATGCTCTCTGAGCCTCGGTTGTCTACTCGCTTCGTCACTTTCGGGAAAAGTACAAACTGCGACGTCATCGAGGGCGTCCCGGCATGCGGGTATCATGCGTTATTTCGGGGTTTGCCATCAATACCCACCATGTGGGCCCTGGAGCTTCGTTGTGTGATATATAACCTGTAGGCTCAAAGATCGCCTTATGAACGACGGAAAGGGCATTCGAGCCGGATCCGGAATAAAGTCCGCGGTTCACATTGTCACGCTTCATTGCTCTCTCCACACGAGTATCGCTTTCCGTGGTCAAGCACTCCATTATTATTTTGGCTCCATTTCTGTGCCGGTCGCAAATAGATCAACTAAATTCGGAAGTCTCTCTGGAACTAAATAGGATTGTTGAATATGGTTCTCTTCTTAAAATTTGCAATATAGCTCAAATGTGTAGGCAAAAATATGTTAGTCTCGGTGGTTGGATAATGATTATTGATTTGCGCGTGGCTTTATACCAGTCGGTAGCAGCCTTCCATTTTCCGTGGCTATTGCACTTATTGGTCTTTTCTGGAAAGTCTGAGCCTTTGCTCGTCACTGTTGTGTGTATAAGAGACTATCATTATATGAGCTCGGGAACGTTCCGTAATATAAAATTAGTCATTCAGGCCTCAGAGGTAAACAACGGAATCTAACGCCATTAAGGCGGCTACATTTGTTGTTCGAAGCCCATCTCTAGAGGTACGCTGGCGCATAATGGCTTAAGATTGGGTGTTTTGGTTTTTCTATTGCGGGTCTCACTCCATCTTATCGTGGCTGAACGGACATCTGATAATGTGAACATCATAAACTAGAAATGGGGCGCCGAATTGCCAGGTTAACTTGTCAGTCGGCTACCACCCCGGATCCGACACATGGAGCTGTACGAACAGTACGCCGGCGACTCGATCCTTTTGTCCTACAGACGCAGTCTGTGTTTTGACTTGTATTTTTCCCCGTTCGGTGCACTTTATAGGTTGCCCGAGAATATAGGCGTCCTTATTGAATGGCCAAACATCGTATTATTATCTAGACTGCAGGTGATCTATTATCGGGTAATGACAAACTCAAAGGTATCGAACACGCGGGACCAGAGTTAGATTATTATATAAGGTATATTCGAGATTATCGATGTTTGATAATACCAGAGTTCGAGCCTCAGCCGGAGAAGGTCAGATAATGTAGCACGCCACTATCAAAGCGCAAGGCTATACGGAGTTCGCAGCAGGTTGAGTTCAGGCCCGGCTTACTGAGCCCGCCATTAACTGGCCGGTAAATTTGCCTCACCCACGTCCGGCTCAATCAGGTCTCTTTTTCTATGAATTGGGTACATCAAATACATCTGCATTCCTCAACCCAGTAGCAATTTGAAAGGTTACGCCGTAATAATTGTGCTTCCTATATAGTACACCTAGTAAAAAAGTTAAACATTTAACAGCAGTTTTGTATTTAATTTATATTTGGTAACAATGGATGTTCATCGTATGATGTGGGATAAATGCTTTGTGTCAAGTCAACCGCATCTCCAGAGCTTTCTTACATAACACAATCATTATTCTATCATTTTGTAAAGTGTCTGCATCAGATGAGATGGAATGAAGGATACGGCTATCGATAAGGAGCAATCAGTTGTATTCCTGCTTTAACGCTTATACCTCAATATCACATAATCTACATATAGTAAACATCTCCGCTTTTATGTCGAGAGGAAAAACAGGATGACTAAATATTAGCCCCGTGTGAATAAAACTCGCATCTAAGGTCATACTCCATGAAATTAATAAAGCCCTAATCGAATTTTCATAACTGTTTCCTGTATGACCACGCAGTTTGGCTCATGCATCAAAGATCGTGTCGGCTTCATGCTTTGAAAGTTTGCTCAAGCACAATTGTATACAAGAGACATAATTTCAAGAATACCTAGAACCAATATCATTGCATTAATCAGCTATTTTTATATGTTACACCAAAGCGGCTTCTCAGATCACATCCTTCAACAAGAAAAGTGTTGCGAAGTAAGCCACCGCAAACCAAAGGAATGACTGCGAGCGAGATTAAGCCGGATAACATCTGACGATGAAAGTCATGTTCGGAATGCAAATTCAACGAATGCAAATGCTTCGGCGTCTTTGTGTCATTCAGACGCCTCTATAATGTGGATACAACTCTCCACATTAAAATGCAGTATTACAATAGGTTTTAAAATGCAAATCGGGTCTTGCTTGAGTTGAAGTCTTTGCTTCAACTAAAAATTTCGTTAACAATATCATCGGAATCATTGACCTTATCCTCGTTTATGTTTATGAAAATATACCTGTAAAATTACTTAAGGATTGAGGTTTTATTTTCATAAATATAAACGAGGATAAGGTCAGTGATTCCGATGGTATTGTTAACATTAATCATGTTCCTTGCAGCAGCTTTGAATAATTTATGTAAAAACTACGTTTTCAAATTATCAAAATAATGCATTGTATTTAAGTAAGTATAGCACGAGACCAATTTTAGCGAATGAAGTATACAGATTGCATTGTATTGGAAGGTTTGGATACCTTTCGTGTCCTTTGAGCTATTTTAATTTCTTTCGAAGAATGATCTTGTGTTTCATGCCAGTACACTGGCGGATCCAGAACGAAGACTGCAGATGATCTGCAGATCATAAGCATACATTATGTCCTTGGTTGGTTGGTTGAAACTTTGTGACATTTAGCCCCTCCATGGAGGAGCTAAATGTAAAAAAGTTTCAACCAATTAAGAAATATCATACGATTTGGTTTTCTTGTACCTTTTTGAACGGTTTGAAGAAAAAATGTCATGTTGCCATTGCTTTATCATTCATCTCTCTTATCTAGTGTTCTTTTTTATAAAGTCATGATTAGCCTTGTCTCTTAATATTGGATCATCATTGATCTTCACTTGTAGTTTCCGTATGCACTTCGCCTATTAAGTGGATATGAATCTGTTGCGATGCATAAATAAATAAAACAATCATGCAAGTATAGTTTTCAATCTTCTCCAGTGGAAAATGTGTAAGAATTCGGCCGAATTTCTGCCAGAACTGGGGGACCAAGAGTCCTGCCGCCCCCTTGGATCCCACTATATGAGTGTCAACACCGACAGCAGAATGTCCGCTGGCTACTTTTCTATACAGATTCCGGTTCATCTAGCTCTCAGGCAATGTGCTAGAAAAAGAAAAATCTATTTTTTACAATAGGTGTTCCTCCATCGCAGAAGATACTCTAAACATACTAGTCTCTCCGAGATTCTGAAAACTCCGACTAACCCTAATTCCGTGCTGGGGCAGATCTGCCGCTCCATGTTTCGCATGCCGCTCAAAACTATTAGGCTAAGCCTGACTTTGGTAAGTTTCCTCAAATGAATGACACGTTGTGTTTAAAGTTTTTGGGAAAACAAATGTTAGCAGAGGCGCTCCAGGACTCATTTTAGGGAGGATGTTAGAATGGATCGTGCTATGAGTGCACGGTTGTAACGCGCATACCTTCCTTCGTAAGTTTGCGGTGAAATAAAAATAGTCAAAAAAGTGTCACTGCTATATGCATCATAACACAAATTAATTTACATATTTTTGGGCAAGCGCACTCAGGTACATCAAATGAGGCGATTTCCTCCATCAAATTAGGCCGCAACTTCATATACTAAATGCAATAAAAGGCGTTCCCCACAAGTGTCCCATTTGTTTACCTGGATCCCACCTACGCGTAAAAATATTACATTTAGCAAATTAACAGCAACAAAGCCAACATTGACGTTCCTATCGTCCCGAAAACAATCAACGAACACACATATTTGTTATCAAGAAATCTCTCCATTTCATCCCTGAATACGCTATGATTTTCGTTTTGCGTTCTGTCCCTTTCGTATGTTAAACGACCATTGCCCAATAGATCTCAAAAATGTTTCGGCATGAAAATTTCATATCACGTGGCCGCAATGACCTTTCAAAAGCAACCCTAATTTCGTATTTTTGCCCCCGCCCCCCCCCCCCATTGTATACAAAACCAATTTCGGGTCGAAAAGCTGTCACGGCGATCGAATGGTTTGTCCGCGTATGAAAATCGACTCAGCAGTTCTCCGAGATCCCTCCGGAGCAGAATCTGCCCCCCTCCCACGCACGTTAACCCGCGCGTTTCTGAGGTATATCATAACGCGAGTTTACTGGGAGGGGGGCTATTTATTGCCCCCCCCCCTGGTCTCCGAAAACTACCAGAAACGACTAAAAAATTCGAACGGCAATTCGAATAGCCCTACAAATTTGTCGAGGGAAACCTAAATATTGTTTTCCCAAGGTCACCGTGACGTCAAGGTCACGTCAATAAAAATGTGAACCGTGCCAATCAAAGTCCCGGTGGTCGGCATTGTCGCGCTGCAAAATTCAAATATTTAATGCAAATAAGTTGGTAAATCGGTATCAATTCGTGCATCTGAACTTCGAATTACATTAAAACTATATATAACCTTGGGTCAGTCAAGGTATCCGAGTCACGAAGTCAATGAAGATTACGGCATTAGATGTAACACATTTAAGGGTTCGTTCTATCGATTAGAACGCGAAAAAATGACCTTAGAAAATGTTTTATTCCATACAAATTGAGAAAAAGCAAAACGGCAAATGCCACTTTTGCATATTAGTTATGACAGTAAGGTGGTCCTAATTTTGTCCTTTGAAAGGCTGTCACTCAGTCATGTTTTTGCCAGATAATTGTCTCAAACAAATTGCTACACACATCCTGGACCAAATAATTACATATATTCTGGTTTGTGAAAATTCCGAAACTTTTTTTTGGAAAAAAAATCTTAAAAAAAAATGTCTTTGATTCACATCTGAATTCATTTTTTAGGAAATCCGAGATAGCATCCTGATAGCCCAACTGATTACCTGTCGTTTGGTGTATGACAATTGAGTTATCTTTAAAACTGTACTTGTGGCAGCGTTTCGCGCGCAACCCTGCATTGTGGCGAAGCCAAAAACGCGAGAAACAGTGACGTCACTGCTGGGAGCGTGCAGTTGTCCGGTGTGACGCTTCAAGCGCCATCTTTTGTGACATCTGCGAGAGGAGGTGAGAGGGATTGGTGCGACGGAGGTGAGCGGCGAGAGGTGGTGGCACGGGGAGAGGCCTGAGGGCGTGTGGTTTAGGAGGTAGTGCGAGGAATAACGGAGGGCAGTAATAGGTCGCCCGCCGCGCAGGTAGGACGTCGCGTTGAGGAGCGGTCTTTCCTGCCGCCAGCGACGGAGAGTACGGTAGAGAGAGCGAGAGAGCATGGTGTTCGCGATGAGTTTGCGTGCTGTAGGAGGTGGCGGAAAGTGGAGTGGAGTGGAGTGTGAGGAGGTCGCGATCGAGTACGCGAGATAGTGAGTGCTGTTGTGCGCGCAGAAAACCAGAGTGCAATAACGAGAGGCGCGCGAGATCGAGAGAAGAACGTCATTAATAATATATCAATTTATCTTATATTATATCTTATGTTATCTTGTATTTATTCCTATAAATCTATAAATTATATGTATTGTATATTCTCTTATAATTATATAATTCTTAACTGTGGGTTTGGTGCTGTGCTCAGGTGACTAGTGATTAATGCTGCTTACGAAGTCCCGCTTCCAGTTTCTGTGGTGTAACCTAATCCATTTTCTTGTGAGCGTTTCTGAGAGAATATGTCCGGAAGTATTTGTAGCCTGATTTAAAGATTGAAATACCGTTTTGAGTCGGGAATCTTGGCGTCTGACGGACCGTTATTAGCCTGTCATAAAAAGTTGATAACAGTCTGGTTTCATATCCTATATGAGATTACGTAATTTCATGACATATATTTAACGAGGATGATTTCGCTTTGCCACTTTTGTCTCAAATTCGGAGCTGACCCAGTGACCCATTCATAACCGTTCAGCTGGGATCGGTATTATTGGTGGACGGAGCGAACTGCATTCTGTTCGTTAAGACGGAGTGAGAGTTGACCTCTTCGATTACGTTCAAGCAATGTGCATCTGAGTTGTCTCAGAAGACCACGAGGACTTTGTCATCTTTAGTCAGCAAAGTAGATCCCGGCAGGTCAGCCTACATAGTAAAACACGCGCTCGGTGCTAACACACACCACGCGCGAGCTTCAACAGGCAAACAACGCTGCTGGCAATCAACCGAGCACATAGTCTCACGATATAGGTATTATTCCGCACTACGTGATCCTCGAGTTATAACGAATCTGGTCGCTAAAGCGTGCTAAGGATACATCTGCCGAGAAGATGATTCACCTGGCGGAGTTAAGACAAGCCGAATTTTGCTAACTGTAGTTCATTGGTTGGCTTTGGAGTTGACAAAATTCCTTCAACCCTCCCCCCCAACCCTGATCGGACTCAGACTGTGAGGGACTCAGAGTACGTCACAGTCGGCAAGTTTGGGAATAGTCAGAATGAAAGTAAGAAAACGTAACCGAATTTCTTATTCTGCCCGGAATACTTATGTAAAACATTATATGTCTGAGATGTCCCCAGGAATTTATATGGTTGGAATGCACAATGTAGGCATGCGCACGAAGAAGAATCTTTCCCGCCAATATCGTATCGTCCGTCGATCACCTTATGCGACGTGTCACACCACGGCGCGCCATTTTTGCTCCACAACATAGTCTCAAAGTACTTTTTAAACCGGTATCCACCGTTTGGAATGCTAATGTGACGGACTATTGCGATTGTTCCAACGCCCGCCGCTCACCGGCGCTCCTTCTATCCTCCCTGTCAGCCGCGGTACCAGACTGGTGACGTGTTACAGCGAACAGGAGCGGGAAACACGGGATCATACCGGATCTGTACAGACATTTTTCTACCAAGATGTCATGGCAGGAAGTGTGTGATTTTGACAGAGCGCGCAGCGCTAGAACTCAAGCAGCAAAATTAATCTTCTCCGTCAAACGGCAAGGTTGTGCTGATAAAGAGAGCAAAGGAAGCGTTTCTGTAAGTAAGGAGCGATTGCATTCTTGAACATGCGCACCGAGATGGGGGCGGGCGCTCTCTCCATCTAAAGTTACTTTCATGAGTAGCGGAAAACGGCGATACACAACGCCGCTCCTTTTAGCACAACCCACCATTGGCTCATACATCCTGTGAAACTTTTGATTTCTGGTCATCTTATTATAGGGACACTGCCACCTTAACATTAGATTTGAGTTGAGATATCCATTTTCCGTGCTAGGCATTGCAATTATGTATAGTATATATAGGTTAAAACAACCACCGAGGTCGGATAACAAATAAATTTGAGTTTGGTTTTGACATCTGTAACAGCCCCAGTCCCAAGTGTATTTGAACGGGGACCCTGATCCAATGACGTCGTCACTCTTTACTAAATGTTGATGATAGTCGATTTGTTTTACATTGGGCCAATGCAATATTTCGGGAAAAAATATTTCGGGAACAAGAAAATTAGCCGTACATATGGCAGCGTGAAGGTTTTCTTTATTCCCGAAATTCCTTCATATGACGTCATCAGCCCAAATATTAAAACTTAACTTTTTATTAAATTGAGCACTGTTTGTGAGAAACAAATGTCATAATCGTGTTCGGAAGCAATTACTTTATATTTAGCACCACAAGTGGCGTACATTTGAGAACTTTTGGGAAGGTGGCAGTGTCACTTTAAACGTCATTGATCGAAGTTGAAAACTATCGGCAGCATAAATGAAGTTCTGACGATTAACAGGAATCAGGTAATATTTTGAATGGTTTCGAGTTGTTCCAGTTTCGGACGATCTGAAATTGCTCCCGCTATACCGGTTTAATATGATGTACTCTGATTCCTTCGTCCATGGTGGGGGTAACTAAAACTTTTGCCCTTTCAGGTTTTCTATGACTCCACGCAAACTGTTGCAAGTGACACCATGAAAATTGACGCATATATTCCCCGTTATTACATGCATCGTCTGGCACAGTAACGTGCCAAAGTGATATGTCTGGACAGGTCACCAGGTCAAGATAAGTGACACTACTTCCAAAAACGTTCGTCTTCGTGCCTCAGAGTACCTTTAAACCAGATCAATTTGAGACTCATTATATGTGACGAAGTCGTCAAGGCTTGTTTCTGCGTTGTCTCATTGACAATTGACTTCCGCTTTCTCGGGATTCCCATATCAGTAACGTGATCCCAGGTCAAGTCAACGAAGTCGTGTGTGCGGAAGACAACGTCGCATATTCTGCAGAACGTAGGCGGTCTCAGACAATTTCTTCTTAAAAATGTGGTGGCTGAGCTGGAAAAAAAACTTTAATACCATAAAATCCACAAAATACAGATTGCTCCCCAGATTTGACCAACTTTCTCGTCCAAGTTAAAGACTGGAGCCTGCCTCACCCCCCCTCCCCGTTTCAACTGAATGGGATCCTTCATCTCTGGTCTCAGACATGACAATGGCTTATAATGTTTTAGCTATTTTTGTCGCAGCACTCGTGGGATGGATTCCATTCCATGTATCAACAAGAATGTCGATATGTGCGGGGTGATGCCCAGCGACCATGACTGTGATCGCTGTGTGGTCGCTCACTGTGGAGTTTGACCTCTGGACATTTGTAATCACCTGTCGCACCAATGTGTGCCATTTATAATCACCTGTTGCACCAATGTGTGCCATTTACAATCACCTGTCGCACCAATGTGTGCCATTTATTTTGTAACTACCCTTCGCATCAATATGTGCTGATTTGTGTTGACATCGCGCAGGGAACATCCGATTGCTCATGAATAACTCGTAAAAAGTATTTCACCCGCGCCCTTAACACTAATTCTATTCATATGCTGGTATTATTTATGAGGAGAAATTACAACTAACTAAAAAAGAAACATTTTTTGACAATACATTAATGCAAGCTAGTAAGTAACAGCACACAACTATCAACGTCTAATTGTATAAAGCATCTAATCGTTAGCCCTGGAGCTTGCCGCAAACAACACTGCGAAGCACGTGCCCATAGCAACGGAAACTCTTTTATACCCTTTGAATTCGTGGAAAATTGGGTTGGATAATCCGTAAGACGTATGAGCAGCGTGCAGCTACATGAGCTGAAGGACGCCATCAAGCTGAGACATTGGACGACCTCGTCCTGCACGTACCAAACTCTGCAAACGGTGATTATAAAATATTAATCTTATCCTACTAGTCACGGGTAAGCTGAGACTAAATTGGGTGCAAATTAAATGCATTTTTGCTGCCTTAGAAACGTTTAAGTTACATTTCACTTGTGACCTTATTTTCATCTATCAGCATATACAAAATTAATATCTCCTTCGTGAGTGGTAATCAATTATCTGGGTGTATTGCCAATTGCGTTGGCTTTGCCAAAGGTCTGGGATGCCCAGCATTTAGTAGCGAAAAGCCCAGGCAAACTGACAGTCTCAATGATTGATGAATGTTTTTTTACGACGTCCCGACCGGTACGATCCCATGGCGCCAAGAGCGTGCAGGTTCAGCACAGGGAGCTAGAGTTCTACATGGGGCGGCTATCCCCATGGCTGGCGGCTAGCCCCATGGCTAATGGGGTGGGCCGGACTGGAAAATCTCTAGATCATGGCTGTGGCTGTGACTGCATAGTCTAACTGTTTTTTTTCTTCATAAATTGTATCAAACCAATCATGGTTAAAATTGCCTTGGCATATTGCATAGCAGAAGACTGGAAATAAAGACATAATATGAACAAAACAAAATCCTCACGGCTGGCCAACGGCCAGCCATTGACATTTGGGAGTGGCTGTGGCTGGCTGTGGCTGGCTGTGGCTGGCTGTGGCTGTAATGCCGTGGCTGTGGGGCGGCTAAGCCAAGGAAAAGTGGAGCCATGTTGAACTCTACACTTACAGGGAACCCACCTCAAAATGTGTGGATGGAAAAGTGATGTTGCTTCAGCACATCATCGTCTTCAAACGGTAGTTTCCAAACGTGCATTGGAAATGAAAGGCAGGTCAGCCAAGCAGCCTATGATAGCCGATCACAGCGAGTCACGTTCGCGTGAGTTAAGACGATTCATCAAACTTTTATTAATTCCCATATTCTACTTAAAGTTCTGCATCCAAAACATAAATATTAGAAAGGGCTTTGGGATTAGGAGTATGTCTGGCATTCCCATCCAATTTGGAATAAATGTTGTCCGAATATTTAAACGGATAGATTCCTGGGATCAGAGCCTTAAGCTAAGCAGAGCTTGTTGCGTGGGCCCTGGCCCCTGATCCTTATCATCCCATGACGTAGTAGTTCCATTTCAACAGCATCATTTTGTGGCGAATGCTTAACCCTATTCCTGGAGGGATGAAAAGTATACGAATCTGTCGGGGGGGGGGCTTTTTCGCCCCTCCTTAGATCTTGGCTGCCATAAGAGCTAAAAACATGAAACTTAGTGTGTGACTAAGGTCGACAATGAAATCTATTTTGTCAAATTTTGGTGACCTTTGGTCATTATCTTCAAGGTCAAATGACGTCATCAAAAGTTATTTTTGTCGAAACATGATATTTTCAGGAAA
>VOPJ01004555.1:0-23907 GCA_014673585.1 Semibalanus balanoides
GCTTGCTGGTTTTCTTCATTTCGGTTTCTCTTCATCCTGCGGTGCGCCGCCTCCTTCTCACTCAGAGCTGATCGCAGCTCGCGGTCAAACCAGGGAGGCTGACGGCGGGACAGTGTTACCACCGGAATGTGGTCACGAATAGCCGATGTTAGGAGGTCGTAAAAAGTCTCTAACGCCTCATCCACCTGCACACCGTTCCAGCAAGATTTCATTGGTGTGAACTGCAGAGCTCGCTCATAGCATTCCCAATCGGCCTTTTTGTAGTTCAAGTCTGCGATTTTCTGGACACCAGTGGAGGTGACTGAGGAGTAGCTCTGACGTCACACGTTACTTCCAGGTGGTCGGATGGAATCAGACCCGGGTGGACGATCGCACTGGCTTCGATCCCTTTGCCGACGATAAGATAGCTTATTTTCCAGATAGCTTTGTCCGCGGGTCGGCTGAGTGACGTACTGCGTGAATCCGGCCACGTTGCAGCAGTCGAGAAACAGTGTGGCCAACGAGTAGACCGGCGTATTTATCTCGGGTGCTGCTCCTAGCTCCTGTCCCCGACGCGGCCTCCATGTGACGTCCGGAACGTTGAAGTCCCCAGCGGCCATCACAGCTCTCGTGGGCGCCGACTGCACGACATTCTGCAGTGCAGTCATTACACTTGGGGAAAGTGTAAGTGCTGGACAAAACCATACTGTTTTCAGTACCTCATTCTTTTTATTGCAAGAATGAACTTTGTCAGGTAATGCTATGCATGTGATTTCGATGTTTAAATCTTCTATAAAAACTTCTTTATCAACAACGTTCTGTGCGATGCCGTAGCGTTTCAGCGCTGGCCTGAACGTTCCAGGCTCGCGTACAAATTGCTGGATCTGTCCCACTCACCGAACCCCACCTCGATCGTACCGCAGTATGCGCCGTTCCGTCGCTTTTGATTGGCCAGCCCTCGGCGCAGCCGCCGCTAAAAGTGCATAGGAGCCGACCGGCGAACCGGTTACGCCAGTGACGTGTAGGACCGTGCATGGACTTGTGACACATAATCCAGACGCGACGCCCCAGGGCTCTAAAGGAACAGTGAGCGCGGTTGGCGGGACTAACACCTTTCATAGTGAAATATAATAGGACGAATACACTTAAAGCAGTACTGTGATGGTTATCAAAGCGTTGTATTTTTCCGGCATCTTCAACAAGTACTGGGCAATAGACCACCAAGTATACGACACGATCCCTCACTAATTCGATTGACCGTTGCCGCGTGCTTCTCAGACATCTTGACTTCGCAATACTTTGAGGGAAAAAATACGAATTATTTCATCAAAAATTGACATTTTAATTTGCCTTTTCCGGCGGAAATTAATAGGTTTTCTTTACTTACTAGTAAGTATCTGATACTTAATTTCTTGCTTCTCTTCATCATTTCTGAGCTTTTTCTCGTTTTTTTCAAGGTGAACTATTCCCTTTAAGGTTGCATCGCACTTCAAGCATTTTGCATAATTTTGTTAGAATCTATACCTTATAGGTTTTCTCAATTTCCTTGTTCGGTTCTGAAAGGTGTAACTAAAATGGTAATAATACAATCAAACATTTGTATGCTTTCTTTTGTATTACAAACATCAAATTTAAATATCAGAAGCATTCGGGACGCGTTAAACGCAAATGAAGCAACGCGTGTGCGTTCAAAAGACGCCACAAAGCGGGACTACGCTGCAGCCTGGTGGACGTCAGCCATCATGAGGGAGCTCCGGTCATGAGATAACCAGCAGATGCCCTTGATGAAGGCTCGTTGAGTCGAGACAGGTATGCAGCCTCCACGCCATCCCTGCTTAGCAGACTTCACAGGCGTTCTCAATGAACAGACTGAACAGACGTACATAACATACTCACCACACTCTACGGGTGTCCTTAACCGACGAACCCGGTGATACTGACCGCCTAACGATGAGGTACCTATGTGTCGCCGACGATTTTAAGTCGGGAATGGGGAAAAAAGGCCAGACAATTTTTGTATCACAATTTTAACAAACATTACAATTTCGCAATTTAAGATATTCAATGATGTGGCAAACAACACATATATTTGCTATAGAAGCATCTCGGATATGCTCTTCACAAGACCTTGGATTATACTGATATCTCCGAGTCGTCCTACAAGTGCAGCGAACTGAGCGTTCTGCAGTTGTACAGTGAAGCTGCTGGCTGAGTGTTGTTATCGTCGCCGCGTCGTTTGCTGCTGGCCGGTGTTCATCAGGCGGCGCCCAGCGGCAGCGTGCTCAGGCACCAGCGGTTCTCCGCCAGCGGTCGGCGGCGGCTGTCAGTGGTGGAGTTGGCCGTCACCTCCCACTCGTGACCCACCAGCGAGGTGACGGGGTGGCCGGGCTCCAGTCGCAGCGCCTGGCCGCTCGGCTGGTGGCAGACCAGCAGCGGGCTGCCGGCTGGCACAGGACTGCCCTCCGCCTCCATCCGGTGGCCGGTCTCCAGCAGGTGGGCCACCCACCGGCCGGCCGGCACCCGGCACGACGTCAGCTGAAACACACATCATATCAGCTGAAACAACCGGCACACGGCACCTGAAACAAACAGCATATCAGCTGAAAAACCCGTCACGTCAGCTGAAACACACGTCAGCTGAAACACACATCATATGAGCTGAAACACACGACACAATGTCAGCTGAAACACCTGTCACAATGTAAGCTGAAACGACCTACGTCAGCTGAAACACCCGACACAACATCAGCTGAAACACCTGGGGCATTCCATGATAGATAGACCAAGCCATAACACCATACATCTCAGATTTTGATCAAAGGGAGTGTGCCTACTCACATTGGTCATGTGTGGAGTTGTTGACACTGGTCTATAGAACATATTTTTTTCTGAATTTAGTCATATGCTTCATCTCTCCAGATTCACTCTAGTTGCTGAGATATTCAAAATTCGCCAAGATCATGCTGCCAGAACAAAATGACCGATATTCGCCAGAGAGCTTTCGCTACTATAATCATTGACCTTAAATTACAACGCTAGCATATACCTATTGTTAGCGCTGGCCAATAGAAAACAACTCGTGCGCGCTGATAGCAGCTGCCGAACAGAGCCTCGATAACTATTTTACATTGTTCGTACGGGGTTGTTTATTGACTTTGGTGCGCCATTGTAGGTAACATCTTCGTTACTCTGTTTATAGTGGCGATCGCTTATGAAACAAATTCAAAACAGAATTTAAGTACAAATTCAGGTAAAGGGGCTCCAGACGTGAATTTTATCGTAACTTATGATCAAAACAATAGCTTCTTACTGTAATAAAAATATATTCGACATCTCAAAAGAGTAGGCACAAACTGCGTGTCGGCATTGGCGGATCTAGGATTTAGTTTTTGGCGCCATGGGGGGCATCACCTCGAAAAAGTTAATCAATTAAAAAAAATCATCGGATTTTGCTCCCTTATGCTCCCTCCCTAGACGTTTTAAAATAAACTTTCCTTTCTAAAAGTTGTGTAGATCTCTTTCTAGATCAGGAAATGTGTAAATTTGCGCCAATTCCAGGTGGCTTGGGGGGGAATTTGCCCCTGATGTCCCCCCCTGGATCCGCCAGTGCGTGTCGGCGATTATCTGGGCCGTAGATTCACGCTGTGAAAGCGGCGCCTGAGGCGCCTGCGAGTGAGCTGTTGCCTCCGGTGCCGTCATCCAGCGGTCTGTCGAGTTCAAGGTCAAATGGTTCGTGTCCTTATCTGGCTATAAGCTTGCCTCAGTCCTTCATTTGGAATTTGGCTTCCGTGCTTTGTTTTTCTTCTCCGGTTTTGCACACTTCACCCCAAGCTGGTCGAAGGAGCCAATGGCGACACCCCGAGCTTGTCATATGATACCATATTTCACAGCACATCATACGATACCCAAGTGATAGCCCAGTTACAGATAACAGGATAACTGGATCGGACACTCAATTTTCGGCCTCTTATTGCAGAACCGAAATTTGAAACGGAGCTGATACACTTTATGTATCGGCTCGTGCAAATGCGAGTCAAGCACCGTCATTCGCTGCTGTGCTTAGCAATAAGAGGCCGAAAATTTAGTGTCCAATCCGGGTATCATGCTATCTGTGGCCCAGTCTATTAGGTACGTGTCGGTGAAGACCGCTTGAAAATAAATGGACCCATTGCAGCGTTAGTATTTTTGTATTCTTCGAGTTTGGTCCGGTGATAGCTGCGCGGCCGCAGTTCTCGGCTTCTAGCTATGCGGTACAGCATACACTCAGGCGTTTGCTGCTAGTGACATCTAGCGACAGGAATATAGGTATCAAGCATCAAGAGCAAGTGCGCAGTGCCATAGAGTGTACTCGCACGGCGCGTGGAATAGGCTCCGCCTCCTGCTGTCTAGCAGCCGCTCCTATTGGTCATGCTGATGTTCAGCCTGTCTCCTCATTAGCCAATCACGTTTAGGGCGTTGTGAACCCGTGGCACTTATGAACTCTGAGCACTTATGAACTCTGGAAACTTATAAACGCTGGGCACTTATGAACTCTGGGCACTTATGAACTCTGGGCACTTATGAACTCTGGGCACTTATTAACTGTGACACTTATAAACTGTGGCACTTATGAATCCGTGGCACTGATGATACGGACCCGGCGCATCCTGGGCGGGGCGCGTTTCCCGCCGCCGCCGTAGCCGGCTCGCCGTCCGCCGGGGATTCCGCCTGCCGGGCGCGGTGGGAGGCCGCCGACTTCTGGACGTCTTCACCCGTCTGGGAAACCCGGGCGATCACCGCCGGGTTCAGATGGGCACCCGCCTCGTTCTGCCCAGTCTCTGTGGGTCCGGTGGCCGGCGGCACGCCGCCGTCGGCTGCTGGGCCTCCGCCTCGCTGCCGGCCTCCGCCTCGCTGCTGCGGCCCGAGTTGGCCACTTCCGGAGCTGACGGGGCGGCCTCTGCTCTCCGGTGGAGACCCTGGACGGTGCCGGGGCGGCGCCGGGCCGCACCACTGCACTGGCGGGGCGAACCGAACTCCAGTAACGTGCAGTGATGCTTGTGCCAAGTTTTGCGGGCCGCTCAGGCTGGGTAGTAGGCAAGGCTGTATAAACCAGGTAGAGCACTCCGGCCGAAAAAGTGGTGACAGCACTAATTTAGTTGCCGCGACACCGGAGTCGCTGTGACGTGAAACCGGGGGACGCGGCCGGCCGGCCGCCGTACACAATACATTTCACATATAGTTGGCGTGCGTGCCCTCAAACTTAGATCGCGCTTTGTTTCTTTGTTTAAACCGGTCGATTGCAAAACTTAGAAGCATGTGGTCTATCACAAATATGCCTTATGTCGAATGCCGCTGCAAAAACTGCAATCGGACCCATTTTTGTTATGATACAAGTGCGCGAAGTTCAACCTCCGGTGATTACGGCCGCCCGGCCGACGTCTGCTCGAAACGATGACAAGATGCATCTCTGAATTCTGATGCCATTACCCGGCGTGGAAAATATAAATGTATCACAATTAATTGCCTGAGGAGACATAAAGCCTCATCAAATAGATTGTATATGTTTGGCATTGCTATTCCTTCTCGTGACATAAGTACCAAAAGAATACCTCCTTACCGGTCTAGGTAATTTCGGCGTTGTCCGCTAGCCGTCAATTTTTACATCTGTATTACTAGTAGGTAGTAGTAACGGGATATTTGTGTGGCCGACAAAGAGCCTTCCCTGAGAGTGGATGTCGCCTTCATGGGTGACCAGGGGTGCAGCCAGGGGGTCTGAGGGGACACGTGTCCCCCCGTTATTGGACCGACTTTTACACTAAACTATCGGTGGCGTCCCTTTTTGCGACTTTTAGGGGCCCTGCCAAATATGGTGGCCTATATCGGGGGTAACGACTAACGGGGGTGCCCATTGCCGAAGGGGGCCCCTGGGGATGCCGTGCTCCTGCCTCCTCTTGCCGAAGGTCTGGCTGCGCCTCTGTGGGTGACCTTACTGCGCCATTGCGCTGCAGAAATAAATATTCATGTATATTCATATTACGGCAGACGTTCCATTTTAACCAGCTTTGTTTTGTCTGCAACATATACATCAGAACACCTGCAATAATGGCTTTGGCTGGGCGGCATGTGACCTTTGTGTCAGAGATACGCCTTAAATATCAACATCATGGCCTTTGGCCATGCCCCGCCCAAAGGTCATAAAAAATGCTTTGCCCCCCCCCCCCACCAATGTCTGACGTAAAGTTTGCTGTCGGTTGACGATTGGGCTTTACCCCCCCCCCCCCCCGTCAACAACTTCTCGCAGTCTGACTGATGGTCTGCCTAATCCCCTCCATCCGGAGGGTACGTAGGACCAGCAGCTTTTACTAACTTAAGAGCAGTGGCGGATCCAGAGGAGGGGGCCATGCCCCCCCCCCTTGGGCCTCGAACTTGAGGGGGCACTCTGGCCGTCTGAGGGGGCACCATGACCGCCTGAGGGGGCACTCTGGCGCCTGAGGGGGCACTCTTGTCGCCTGAGGGGCACTCTTTGTCCCTGAGGGGGCCTCTTGTACGTCCTGAGAGGGTACTCTTGTCGCCTGAGGAGTACTCTTGTCGCCTTGAGGGGGCACTCTACCGATGAGGAGCATCTGATATATATGATAGAGAAGCACTCTAGCGCTTAGGGGGCACATCTGGCAGGCTGAGGGGCACTCTGCCTGACCTGAGGTCCTTGACATTTCTGAAAGAAAAAAGAAAAAATGCGAAATAGGGGCACCTCAACAATATAGGTGGACCAATCCGTCGAGTTTTCAGATTTGGGTATAGGTAGGGGCACCACTGCAATTGATGGCCCCCTCCTTGAAGATTTTCTGGATCCGCCACTGCTTAAGAGTGGTGTATCAAGACTCAAAACCTAGGTAATACAAATATCAGTCATATTGGCAAATATTTTGTAGTCCATTTGTATAAGGTGGCACAATATAAGGCCTAACATCCTTGAAAAAGTACTTAAATTACCTAACCGACAGCCTCTTTAGTCGGCAATTATCGCACTTGTCATCAGCAAAGAACACACAGATTTGGGTAGAAATTTCAAAGGCTAACGAGGTATTTTAGGTAAATACTGTAGTGTTTAGATTTATGCTTTCTATAAACGCCTTTAAATATTTGGCCTTACGCTTCAATGGAACTAAGTCATTAAGCTGAAAAATGTGCACGCACACGCCCCGTAATTGCAGCGAGCAACATGGCGGAAGCCGTCGAAAATGTAAACAAACGTTCTCCCCCGGTTTCACGTCATCAACGTCGGACCAATCAGCGTCGAGACCTGATACAGATAGAATTGGTCAATACTAGCTGATAGCCAATATGATATTGGTTATTGATGATACCAGATGATGATGATCCGGGTTGTCACCACTTTTACCAATGTTGAAGAAGCCGGAGTACACCCCCCTGGTAGTAGATATGGACGGTTACCTCATTCGGTGAGTGCAGGTTTTGGACACGCTTTTCTCCCGCTTGTTTTAACCGCTGATCACACTTATGTTTAGAAGCTGTGTAACTTATGTGTCATGTTAGTTAGGTAAACTGTCGTCGCCCGGGCTCTCTGTAGGCTCAATAGGCCTAGCCTAGAGAGGTGTCGGGGCAGGGAATGGTACCGTCTATTCTAGCCGCGAGTGTAACGTTTTGTTCTACCTTTGGCTCACAGCCACAGACACAGACACAGACACAGACACAGACACGGACCACGGACACAGACACAACACAGACACAGACACATGACACAGACACAGACACAGACACAGACACAGACAACAGACACAGAACACAGACACAGAGCACAGACCAGACACAGACACAGACACAGACACATGACACAGACACAGAAACAGACAAGACCAGACACAGACACATGCACATGCAATGCACAGACCACGGCACACGCGCACGCACACGCGCACGCAACACGCGCACGCACCGCACCGCACACGCACACCCGCACACGCACACGCACACGCACACGCACCGCAACCATCCACACGCACACGCACACCAACACACGCACGCACGCACGCACGCACGCACGCACGCACGCACGCACGCACACTGTGGCGTCTTACCTGGACGGCCTGCTGGCGGGCTTCGTTGGCCGGCACGCAGTAGGCGGTGGGCGGCTCACTGGTCAGGTACAGACCGCCCGGGTAACCCTCCTCTAGGCGCAGACTGAACGGCTCACCATACCGCAGCACCTCGCGACGCTCCGAGCTGTCCGGCCGGGTCACCTGGGGAGCAGACGGTGTCAGATGAGGCAGTGCAGCACCTAGACAGATGATACGAGCGGGACATGGGGAGCAGACGGTTGTCAGAATGGAGGCAAGTGCAGACACCTCCGAGCTGTCCGGCCGGGTCACCTGGCACAGGCGGTGTCAGAATGAGGCAGTGCAGGCAACTCCGAGCTGTCCGCCGGGTCACCGTGGGGACGCAGGCGGTGTCAGATGAGGCATGCAGGCACCTCCGAGCTGTCCGGCCGGGTCACCTGGGGAGGCGGTGTCAGTAGGTAGTGCAGCACCTCGCGACGCATCCGAGCTGTCCGGCGGGTCACCTGGGGCAGGACCGGCGGTGTCAGATGAGGCAGTCAGCAATCCGACTGCTACACGGCGCGCGTCACCACTGGGGAGCAGGCGGTGTCAGATGAGTAGTGCAGCACCTCCGAGCTGTCCGGCCGGGTCCCTGGGGAGCCAGGCGGTGTCAGATGAGGCAGTGGCAGCACCTCCGAGCTGTCCGGCCGGGTCACCTGGGGAGCAGGCGGTGTCAGATGAGGTAGTGCAGCACCCTCGAGCTGTCCGCAGGATGGGAGAGAGACGGTGTTCGATGAGGCAGTGCAGCACCTCCGAGATGTCCGCGGGTCACTGGGGAGCAGACGAGTTTAGATGGGAGATGGGACCTCCGAGCTTGTCCGGCCCAGGGTCCCTGGGCAGCAGGCGGTGTCAGATGAGCCAGTGCAGCACCGTCCGGCTTGTCCCGGCCGGTCACCTGGGCAGCAGGCGGTGTCAGATGGGCAGTGCAGCACCTCCGAGCTGTCCGGCCGGCCGGGCGCGGGTAGTGAGCGTGTTTTGATATGATGGACCGCAAACTGTCTATCTGCTCTACCATGTTATTTTAATGTCCAATCTCGCCTCTGTTATCCTGGGATTCGTAGTTTGTTCGACCAATGACTGTGACTGTGCTGTTTGTACCTGACGCAAAGCGTAAAACCAAACTGTTGATGCTGTTTAGATTCGCGAATAAATAAATAAATAAACACCTGGGCAGCAGGCGGTGTCAGATGAAAGGTAGTGCAGCACTCCGAGCTGTCCGGGGAGATATGGGAGGACAGGCTGTCAGATGAGGTAGTGCAGCACCTCCGAGCTGCTCGGCCGGGTACCTGGGGAAGCAGGCAGTGTCAGATGAGGAGTGGCAGCAGCCTCCGACTGTCCGGCGGGTCACCTGGGGAGCAGGCAGTGTAGATGAGGTAGTGAGCACCTCCGAAGCGTCCGGCCAGGGAATAATGGGGAGCAAGGCGGTGTCAGATGAGGCAGTGCAGCACCTCCGAGCTGTCCGGCCGGGTCACCTGGGGAGCAGGCAGTGTCAGATGAGGCAGTGCAGCACTCCGAGCTGTCCGGCCGGGTACACTGGGAGCAGGCGGGTGTCCCGATGAGGCAGTGCAGCAACCTGCCGGACTGTCCCGGCCGGTCACCTGGGCAGCAGGCGGTGTCAGATGAGGTAGTGCAGACTCCGAGCTGTCCGGCCCGGGTCACCTGGGGAGCAGGCAGTTCAGATGAGGTAGTGCAGCACCTCCGAGCTGTCCGGCGGGTCATTGGGGAGCAGGCAGTGTCAGATGAGGTAGTGGCAGCACTCCGAGCTGTCGGCGGGTCACCTGGGGAGCAGGCCAAGTGTCAAATGAGGTAAGTGCAGTCACCTTCCGAGCTGTCCGGCCGGGTCACCTGGGGAGCAGGCGGTGTCAAGAATGAGCGTAGTGGCAGCACTCCGAGCTGTCCGGCCGGGCACCTGGGGAGCAGGCGGTGTCAATGAAGGCAGTGCGCACTCCGATCTGTCGGCCGGGTCACCTGGGCAGCAGGCGGTGTCATGATGAAGGCAGTGCAGCACCTCCGAGCTGTCCGGCCGGGTCACGGGACAGCGTGTCAGATGAGTGTGCAGCACCTCCGAGATGTTCCGGTCGGGTCACCTGGGGAGCAGGCGGTGTCAGATGAGGTTTAGTGCGCACCTCCGAGCTGTCGCCGGGCACCTTTGGGAGCAGGCGGGTGTCAGATGGGCAAGTGCAGCACTCCGAGCTGTCCGGCCGGGTCACCTGGGGAGCCAAGGCGGTGTCAGAATGAGGCAGTGAGCACCTCCGAGCTGTCCGGCGGGTCACCTGGGGAGCAGGCGGTGTCAGAATGAGTAGTGCGCCTCCGAGCTGTCGGTGCCGGGTCACCTGGGCAGCAGAGGTGGTCAGATGAGGTAGTGCAGGCACCTCCGAGCGTTCCGCCGGGTCACTGGGGAGCAGGCGGTGTCAGATGAGGCAAGTGCAGCAAACCTCCGAGCTGTCGCGGCCGGCCGGGTACTGGGGAGCAGGCGGTGTCAAGATGAGCGGCAGCACCTCCGAGCTGTCCGGCTGGGTCCCCTGGGGAGCAGGCCGGTGTCAGATGAGGGCAGTGCAGCACCTCCGAGCTGTTCCGGCCGGGTACCTGGGCAGCAGACGGTGTCAGATGAGGTAGTGGCAGCACCTCGAGCTGTCCCGGCGGGTCACCTGGGGAGCAGGCGGTGTCAGATGCAGGCATGAGCATACTCCGAGCTGTCCGCCGGGTCACCGTGGGGAGCAGGCGGTGTTCAGATGAGCGTAGTGCAGCACCTCCGACTGTCCGGCCGGGTCACCTGGGGAGCAGGCGGTGTCAGATGGTAGTGCAGCACTCCGAGCTGTCCGGCCTGGGTCACCTGGGGAGCAGGCGGTGTCAGATGAGGCAGTGCAGCACCTCCGAGCTGTCCGGCCGGGTCACCTGGGCAGCAGACGCAACAGTCCTCCAATATGCCGTCAATCGATGGTCTGATCAGCAAAGTGTATCAGATCAGAATGTATTATGGTCAGTCTGAAAATGATAACCTTGCGGTACTGAAGGCTAGTCGTATAATATCTAGAGTGAAGTGCTCCAAGACGCCTCACGCGTTTTATTTTGTTTTGCTGTGGATGCACATATTTTTCCTCTCACGACCAAACAATCACAGCATATTTCCCTAGTTTGTGCTCCGCGACGGCGGCTCTTCCACTTAGCTCAACATGGGACTCTCGGCCAATCAGAGGCCGAGTTTGTCCTACGTTGCAGTCCTGACCCGTCCTAACCGACAGCCAATCAGCACACTGCATTGTGCCGAGTTGCGAACGCTTCAGGCCCGTACCCAGGCTCCTTGCGCACCAAATAGGGGTAGTTAGCCGACTTAGGGCAGTGGCGGATCCAGATAGGGGCATGGGACCTATGCCCCACCCTACCCCTTTGAGCCTCGAAGGGGGCCATATTCGGGAGTCGGTATGAAGACAAAGTCTGGCTTCCGAGCCCTCGTACCTAAACCTACGCAAACCGAGATACTGAAACTCGCGCACGATCATCCCACGTCAGGGCACCTTGGACGGAGACGCACCACAGAAAGAGTACGGCAGCACTTCCTTTGGCCAGGCATGTACGCAGACATTCGCCGATACTGCAGCTCGTGCAGCCTTTGTCAGCGCCGACACCGCCCAGCACCAAAGAGACGGGCCCCTATGATGACAGACGTGACCAGCCGGCCATTCCACAGAATCGCCATCGACATCACGGAGATGCCAGTATCATCCGCCGGCAACAGATATGCGGTAGTCATCATGGATTATTTTTCGAAGTTCGTGAGGGTGTACCCAGTTAAACGGCAAGATGCCGAGACCGTGACCAAGGTACTTCTCGACTGGGTATACGACATGGGAGTGTCAGACAAGATCCATTCGGACCAGGGAGGCCAATTTGAATCAGAGTTGTTTCAGCAGATGTGCCGGCGCCTCGGCATCCAAAAGACGAGGACGACGCCCTACCACCCGGAAAGCGATGGGATGGTGGAACGCTTCAATAGGACGCTCAAGGACATGGTAGCCAAGTACGTCGATCCCCAAGGGTCGAACTGGGATTCTGACATAAAAGCATACATGATGGCATACAACAGCTCTGTTCATAGCGTCACAGGCTACTCCCCATTCTTCCTTCTTCGTGGTTTCAACCCCAGGACACCACTCGAAGCAGCTGTAAAGCCTCCAGGCAGCGCCGTCCCGATCCGCAGCTACTTGGCGGAACGCCTCAGGATCATATCGGCTGCTTACAAGGCGGTCTTGAAAAGATTAAAGAACCGAAGAGAGGGCCGAAAAACGGCGACCAGATACGACGAGCGTGCAAGTGGGAAACGATATGAGATCGGAGAACGCGTTTGGATTCGCGACTTAGAGCTGCGGCGGGCGGGAAGCCCAAACTAGGCCTGAACTTCAAAGGACCTGGAACAGTCATCGGCCGCCCCGGAGGTGAGCAGGGAGTTAGCTACTGTGTACGCGACGAGAACGGCCGGGAGAAGGTACTCCACTTCAATCAGCTGAAGCCAGCCGTAGAACGGGACGGGACGTCCCACAAAGATGTCCCTGAGAGTGGTCACAGAGGACACGCAGAGGAAAGTACTGAGCCGCACGTCGGAGAACGCGAGAGTCCCCAGGCCGTCGAAACAATGGCATATTACTCCACGGGCGGGCGGGCCCGAAACACAGCTACGGACACCATCGGTCAGCCCGCACGACACGAGTATGTCACTCGGTCAGGGAGAGTTTCACGGCCCCCATTTCGGTTCCCAGAATAGTGGGCTCTGGCTCCGACTCCGGCCTCGGTGCCGGCGGCCAGCAGACGCGTCCGTTCGACATTGAGGTGGTGGAGGCGCCCCAGACCGAGAATCCGTCCGACCGGCTGGAGTGGCGTCTACCACAACCTCAGCGTCACACTGGTGGACGGACAGGTGCGCGCGGACGCCTTCGCAGCCCCCTGGCTGCCAGATGACATTCTCTGCACGGCCGGCTGCTCGAAGGACCTCAACTCGCTAGGCTCGGTCAGTCCCGTGAACGAGACTGCCCCTCAGTCAGCCAGGCGGCGCCGTCCACAAGCTGTTCTCGGACGCGGCGCCTGACGCCGGCCTGCTGGAGCGTCTCTTCACCGACAGTCGCAGCAGCGCCAGCTCTCCTGGCTGACCTATCCGCAGTACGACGGCCGGCAGGAGCCGCTCTTGCTCAGCAACTTCACTCTGCAGAACCATCTGTGCTACCTGAGCAACGTGGAGCGCACCGCCGCCATGGAGATGTCCGTAGTGGCGGCGCGCAACGTGGCGAACATGGCCTACACGCGCTGGTACGACCGGTGGAATGGGACACCAGTGTGTTGGGATGGTCAGCTTAACCCTCGCACCGACGGGGGTCTGAGCCAACTTCGAACCGACGGGGGGGGCGGATAACCGCCCCCCCTCCCCAGAGATCTCTAAAACTACGCAACGTAGCGAGAAGCGGAAAACAGCGTGAGGTAGGCCGTGACGAGTACTAGCGAAAATACTTAGCTATCGGTTTTTTGTTATCAGGGTTGATATTGGAGGCGTACCAGAGGTCAAAAGAGGGCGAATTCTCGCCATACTTTTGAGTCAATTGAGCATGTTCACATAATAATCCGGGGCTACGCCCTTCATACTAAACATAGCTAGGAGCAATCAGAAAAAATGCACTGCATGCTTGAAAACACTCTTTCTGCTAAAAGGTCCTCAAAATTTGAGTCAGTTCAATATGTTACAAGAGCTCCAGAGGTCAGCAAGGTAAAATATGCTGTAATTTTATGAGAAACGTCTTCACATGTTATAGACTTCATTAAGTTTAACAAAGGGTAGAATGCAGCTCTTTTAGCCACCGCCAACGATGTTTCTTACACATCACGGCGCATCGAACCAAGTACTCGTTAATGATCTAGACTAGTTCAAAACACTACAAAATGACCCTGACGTACCCTAGGTCATGTTCAATGGTACGTCAATTTTATAGTCTTATCGATAGGAAGAGAGTTGACAGAGGAGAAACATAGAATGGTTGAAACCACGTATGCTAATCTTACGGTTAGACAAATGATAGCTTATTTGTAACAAAAAATATACCTTCTTGGGGCACAATTGGATTTGAAGCCTATCAACGGAGGTCAACAGAAGAAAAATACAACTTGCATTCTTTTGCTTTTGCTTCAGAGATGAGTGATTACGATGAAACTGAACCACATTAGGCCAGGTTTTGATTCGATGTGGGTGCGCAACTTCATATTTCTCCATGATCTTAATAATGGGGAAGATTTAAGAAAAAATTTGACATGCCTTAGGCTCGCCGATATCGGACTGAAAAAAATCATGATAACGAACTGTAGAGTATCGAAGGCCTCATTCCACTGGGCTGAGTGTTCAGACCTGTTATCGGCTTTCACCCTGTGGCTTCGGCAAGTGTCCAATTACCAAAAACATGACTTGAGGTCAGGTCATTTAATGTGACCTCACAACGTGACCTTGAAAGTAAGGAAGTCAATTTTTTTAGAAGGTGTGGGTAATTGATGCCCAAATAGCTATACAAAATTTGGAGACGCTACGCGCCGCCATTTTTCCGCTAGTCCGGAAAAACCTGTGGGGGGGGCGGATATCCGCCCCCCCGTCGGTGCGAGGGTTAAAGATGTGTACTGGGAAATCTGTGCGGTGCAGGGAGTACCTACACGGCAGGCACGGATGGTGTACAATGGTCTGCGACTCGGCACTGATGCGGGCAGGCGCGGCGTGCTGGATGATGTGATGATGTGATATGATGATGTGATGATGTGATGATGTGATATGATGTGATATGATGATGTGATTATGTGATATGACGATGTGATGTGATAATTACGAGTTTGAAGTTATAGGTTATGTTATGATTTGTCACGTTATGTTCTCATGTTTAAGGGGGAGGGGTGTAAGGAGAACGGTCGTGCGTGTTGTGGAGTTGTGCGGGCCGCGCCCTGACCCGGACCCTGGCCGCGGCTGAGACCGCAGTCGGTCAGCGCGGCGGGTCGGCGCGCATGTATCGTGCAGTGCGGCAGCGGCCGCCGCCGCCGTATAAAAGCAAAGCGGCGCGCGACCTCGGGAGAGGCATGCAATGGTCATCTTTAAGGGCATAAGGGCATTTTAGGGTCATCTACGACCGAAATTCCCAAAATTAAAAAAAAAAAAAACGAGAGAGGTCGGTGTTTGGCGGGACGCCACTAACGGAGGTTTTCCGGTGCTTATGTAAATATACGGTCGTTACGTTACTGAACTATTTGAATCTTTTGGCTCCTAACAATACTGCATTCTCTATCCTTGTAACGTGCCTTTTCATCCGCTTTGTTTGGCTCTTTCAACATTGATATAAGTACTCTGCTTTCAACGCTAGAGAAGGGGCCCTTTCGAAGCGATTCCCCTAAAAAAACACACAAAAACGACGTCTGGATCCGCCAGTGCCCACATGACGTGTGTGAGTGTGTATGTGTAAATATGTGTGCCGCACACGCGTATGTGAGCACGTGCCACATTATACCACACGAGACAAGGAGACCAATTATTCGCTGGAGCTTAAACATGCCAATTAGGTACAATTGAAGTCATCTTGCATGCTCATTGCTCAACTCACTTTTCATCCACCCACTCAAAAATTAATACATTTTAATAAAATGTGGCGATGCAATTTAAATCAACTCTACCAAATAGCTTGGATCAGCCATCCAGCGACTGTTGCGGTCCGTTTTTCCGCCTGACTGACCGTGAAGACGTTTCTGGCGCAGGGTTCGAGCCGCAGCGAGGCGCAGACAGCCGTGGGTGAGGTGAGCTGCGTCGGACACGACTGGGCGATATCATACACGTTGGCAGACAGCACCACCTCCGGTACCTGGCAAACAGAGGTCAGAGAGGGCACTGTCGCAAACAGGGTCATCGCAGCCAGATGACTGTCCGAAACAGCGGTCAGCAGAGGGCCTGGCTAACAGAGGTCAGCAGAGGTGTCTGTCCGACACGGGTCAGCAGAGGTGCCTGCAAACAGAGTCAGGAGAGATGACACTCGTCGAAACACGGGTCAGCAGAGGTGCCTGGCAAACAGAGGTCGCAGAGGCTTCTGTCCGAAAACACGGGTCAGCAAGGTTCGCTCTGCAAACAGAGGTCAGCAGAGGTGTCTGTCCGAAAACACGGGGTCTGCAAGGTGTCTGCTCCGAAACACGGGTTCAGCGAGAGGTGCCCTCTGGCAAACAGAGGTCAGCAGAGGAGTGTTCTGATCCGAACAGCGGCGTCAATAGAGGTGAACTCGGTCCGAATCGCACGGGGTCAGTCAAGGTGCCTGCGCAAACAGAGCGTACAGAGTGTCTGTCCGAAACACGCGGTCAGCAGAGGTGTCTGTTCACGAAACACGGGTCAAGCAAGGTGCCTGGCAACCAGAGGTCAGCCAGAGGTGTCTGGTGTCCGAACACGGGTCGCAGAGGTTGTCTGCCGAAACACGGGTCAGCAGAATGGTGTCTGTCAACACGGGTCGCGAGGTGGAGTGTCGAAACAGGGCGGGTCAAGACATGAGGATGGTTTCTGGTTCGAAAAACGGGGTCAGCAGAGGTGCTGTCGAACACGGTCAAGTACAGATCGGTATCTGTCGCCAGCAGAAAACACGGGTCAGTACATGATAGGTGCGTGCACATTCGAGGTCAATTAGAGGTGAACTGTCGAAACACGTGCGCTCGCAGAACGCTGCTCGCTCACAGCAAAACACTGGTCGAGAGGTGTCTGTCGACACCGGTCGCAGAACGGTGACCTGATCCGAACACGGGGTCCAAGCAGAGGTGTACTGTCCGAAACACGGGTCAGCAGAGGTGTTGTCGAAACACGGGTCGCAGAGGTGTCTGTCCGAAACACGGTCAGCAGAGGATGACTGTGCCACAAAACACGGGGAGCAGAAGTGTACTGTCCGAAACAACGGGATCAGCAGAGGTTCTGCATGCCGCAAATATCACTGGTCAATAGAGGTGCCCTGGGTTCCGAACACGCGGTCGCTATGAGGTGTCTGTCCGAAACACCGGGTCAAAGTCAGAGGTAGACTGTCCCGAAACACGGGTCAACTAGGTGTGTTGCTCAATATCTTGAACAGCTTACGAGCACAGTTTCCACCACACATCACCATCGTGACCTGGTTACCACACCTCACTCGACTCTGATCTTGGTGTTTTACACCAATCTCTCGCATCAACTATTTCCGGGACTCAATCACACCATCATAACGCAACCCTGTGTTTAAAACACAATGCTCCGACAACCGTCACACTCACTCACCATCCTGACTTGATGGGTATACCACTACACAGGTCCTTACGGCTTCAATCTTGATCGGTGGGTTACCCCACACACTCAGTACTCCTCTCAGCACTCACGCATAGTTACATCTAACTCGCCTCACCTCCAGACTTGGCTTCACCTACATCCGGTCATCCCCCATCTCGACCTGGAATTGTACTGAAACCACAGCCCGCATGTCACCATCATCTGACACGTGGTTGCGACCCCACAATCCTTGCTCCGGGCGCCCGGTGCGATTATCCACCCAACTCTCGAGCTATGCGCTAATTCATCTACGACCTGCCATGTGGCCAGTAGGTCACAAAGAATTCACCAACGATCATACACATCATGACCTGGTTACAGCACACCATAACTGTCACATACACACACTGTGAGCCCACTTGGATACTACCAACACCTCACGATAAGCCGATCCTGATCACGGGTATTAAAAACGGTACAAACTCGCTATACCCCACCAACCAGAGACCCGCCCATGCACTGACTGGTTGCACCACACTCTCGATACACGAACTCGAGTCAATTACACCACACTCACCGCATCATCGACACGTTACAGAGAACCAACACACACCGCATTAACTAATCCACGTCAATGCACTAGCAGTGTGAACGACACCACGAAACCCACGCCATTATACCGTCTTCGACCACTCCTAGCAGGGGAGGTATCTTCTAAACAAACACGGACCACACAACAATTTTAACCCTCCGGCTGACCTGGGTTCACCTCCCGCCCATCTGACCTGGTATACCACCACACATCATACCATCTGACGAAATGGTTACAACCTCACCCCATCTGAACACATCGACGTTACACCATTTCCAACATACGCTACCACAGAGGACGAACATCCGACAGTAATACCGTCTGACCTGGTTACACCACACCTCACTCAACAGACCTGGTTACACCACACCGCTCAACCCCATCGTGACCTCGAGTTACACCACCATCACCCACAAGGTCACCACCGCTACCTGGTTAACACCACACACGCCAATCACTTTCCAATCTAGACCTAGTATACCAAACGGTCACCACAGAGACCAAAACACATCTGACTCTCATTATTAATACATACGACACACATCACGCGTCACTGACGTTGGTTGCAACGCCCTCTCGGCGGCCCAAGAACGCACCCCAGCGAACATCTCACGCTGAGTAGTTACTGAATCGCCGATACGCAGCGAGATGTTTCCGAGTCGAACACTGCGCCGGGTAGGAGAGCGCACAAGGAGTATGCCAGGCAATGAACTGATGATGGCGTCCCGCTCTTCTGTCCCGTCCAATACTCACATTTCCATACAGCTTCATCCGCGGGAGAAACAATCAGACGAGAAGTCTCCATCGCTCTGAGGACCAAAACAACACAACGGCCTTTAGAACTGCTGACTGCATTATCACACGGACCGAGGACCCACCTAGAGAGGGACCACGTGGCAACTAGCACGTTTGTCATCTTTTTCCTTATTAGATACGACCCATCCCATACATTCCTGACACTCGTGAAAATTGCTGAGAACCGAACAACAACTAAGAGGACTCACTATACGACCAGAGGACCAGGAAACACGCCACTGTATTACGACGCACAGATGACCGAAACCATCGCCAGACAACCATCCTTAGCACACCAACGCACCAACAGGAAGATAACAAAACAACTGCATTTGGAGACAAGAATAGCGCAAGACCCGCACTCACGACAGGCATGTCCCGAGACCAGATACCGAAAACGTAGACGTCGTATCGGCCCGGAACTCACCGCGAAAGCTGATCTTCACTCGCCCACCGTATTATGTCTAGCGGGATGTGTGTATTATTACGCGCACACAGAGAACCAAAACACGCACTACATATCGTGCGACCCACCTGAAGCCTGAAAACACAGGCAGCGGCGTAGGGGTTTGCAGGGCCCATTGCCACTTATTACCACACTGCGCATCTTATGCAGTTCTCTGAGACTTGATGTGGGTCTCAGAACTCGAAAATAAATATTTTTTCAGATATGTCGAATAAGTGCGTTCTATTACAACAAATGACACGGGACCGGAAACACAGCCAATTCTTATACAAAAAAAAAAAGATTGCGACTAATAAACACATCGTGTCCGTAGGCCGCCGACCGCCCGCTCTAAAAAGGACAACACATACATTACACATGCTTCAGCGCTTGTGTAAGCAGTACAGTCATATAATTGGCCGGAGTGATAATATCCTAGCATCAAGGACTGGGTTCAACTTTTACCGCAGTTTCGGAAGTATGATTTATATTTACGTCTTTGGAATCGCAGTTATAGTAATTGCTATATATTAACATATTAATTCTTTGAACTCAAATGATAACTTGGTGGCTGTGCCAGTTATCTTCTATTATGCGGATACTCGGTACTTATCATCTACGCACTGAATCGTCAACTCGCCGCGCTCCCGCCGCCGCAGGAAGTCGCGCACACAGTCATCTTTCCTGTAGCGATCCTCCCACCAGTTGCCGTTCTGTGTACACGCCTTGTAGCGGCAGACCAGCGGCCGCAGCTCCCGCGGCGGCAGCTTGGGCACCGCCATCTGTCGGCCCTTCTCTCAGTCGCCGACTTTGTCAGCCGCCGTCTGAGGGAAACGGAACAGAGAAACTCACCCCTTCAGCTTCTCAGTCTCTTCCTGTTCCAGTCACGTTCACTTGACAGACGTCCTATGCAGGCTGCAGAGATGCGATAAAAGCAGATAAATGCAGTGAATTCGTATAGAAACCAATACTAAATGTGACTGAACTACAAGCTAAATTACAAAGAATTGCAGCTTATTTACTCACCTGTGTAGCAGTTTTGAGCAGAACGATCTATGGCCAATTCAGATATTGAAGTAACATAGGCTTCCAGCGATATTCGTTCGATTTAGATGATCGGTATGCTTGCAATCATCGTGTGTCGTTCCTAGTTTTCCGACATCAATGTAAACAGCCACCGGCCTTCGTAAATTCTAAGCAAGATTCTGAGCATGTCTCGCGATATGCACCAGCTCCGATCTTCCAAACCACAGAACTTCCAGGCAGCTCCAAATCAAGCGAGACACTCATGCCACATTTCCGATTACATAATGCGTAAAATCCTCTTAAAGGCATTTTAATTATAATATTGTTTTAATTGAGACAGATTGTAAAATAGATCGTTGATGAGAGTGATACGTTGAAGTGCAAATGATTAATATGCGATCAGAGCGAAATCGATGGGGTAATGCAGACACAGCGACAGCCTACCAAGAAGCCTGGATGATATTCTGGATTAATTGTTGGAATTTGTCGAAATATTCATGATCCGGTATCCATTTCACGGCTCATGAAACACTAGTCAGTCCGCGTGAGCAATGTAGATGAATGTAGTAGGTGAGTTGAACTGTATCCAATATCCATAGACGTAGAAACGGGGGGGGGGGCATGGCCCCTCACTTTTTAGTTATGCTTAAATTTTTGTGCTTAAATCTGTTCTTGTACTTGGTGAGAAAAGTGTTTGATGGCAAAAGGTTCGCCAAGACGAGAAGAGCCCAAATCTGCAAAGAAATATCCCATAGCGGGGAGGTTCTCTTAAAACGAGGTCAAATTTTCACTTCTAACACTTGTCGTACCGTTCCTACGTCCCTGACGGCATCCGTGTACGTTTGATGAGCAAAATCATATTTGTTGTATTTTACAGCACACTTGTTTTTTTAGTCTTGACAAATGCAAGGACCAGGCTGCATATAAATATTAAGAACAATGCAATTTTTATTCGGTTAATCATTTGCATGAATACAATGTACATACGTGCTAAAGCTATGCCACCATTTCCTACTTAGTCGGGATGGCAGCATATTCTCACGGCTTAGTCAGCTTTCTAAGAAGAGTTCAAAATCCTACCCGTCATCACCCGCACTTCTCCCACAAATTCTAAAACGGTGAGAAAGACCCATTTACGCATCCGATCGGAGCCACACACACCGTGTTAGACCCACGCTCAAATCGGTCAGGTTCACCTGCACCCGGGAGACCGGCGCTCGATAAACCGTTCTCTCTCCCTCCAACACACAGCACCGGCGACAGACCACGACTCAGGGCGGCCTACGACCACGACTCAGGGCGACCTACGACCACGACTCGGGGCGGCCTACAGACCACGACTCGGGGCGGCTTACGACCACGACTCAGGGCGACCTACGACCACGACTCGGGGCGGCCTACAGACCGCGACTCAGGGCGGCCTACAGAGCGCGACTCAGGGTGGTCTACAGAGCGGCCTACAGACTCCCGACAGGCGGACGTACCCGGTCCACAGTGTGAAGTGTTATCTCCCTCCCTCCCTCCCTCTCAGACACAGACACACCGTCGTTGGCAGCGGCGGTGGTAACTCATCTGCGGCGGTCAGTTAAAGATCAGCTGAGCCGTCGCTGCCTGGTGGTGGAGCGCCAGCAGCGGGGCCGGAGAGGCGCCACTGTGCCGACTGGATCGGGACCGCTCACACCACTGAGTCGGACCAGCTGCGGGGCCGGAGAAGGCGCCACTGTGCCGACTGGATGGCGGGCCCGCTCAACACCACTGGTGACCAGCAGCGGGCCGGAGCAGCGCCCACTGTGCCGACGGATCGGGCCCGCCTCACACCACTTGAAGTCGACCAAGCAAGCGGGGCCGGGAGAGGCGCCACTGTGCGAGCTGGTTATCGGGCCGCTCACACCACTGAGTCGACCAGCAGCGGGGCCGGAGAGGCGCCACTGTGCCGACTGGATCGGGCCCGCTCACACCACTGAGTCGACCAGCAGCGGGGCCGGAGAGGCGCCACTGTGCCGACTGGATCGGCCCGCTCACACCACTGGAGTCGACCAAGCAGCGGGCCGGAAGAGGGCGCCACTGTGGCCGACTGGATCGTGGCCCGCTCACACCCAGCGAGTCGACCAGGCAGCGGGGGCCGGAGAGGCGCCGAGGCTGTTTGCGCGACTGGAGTCGGGCCCGCTCATCACCACTTGAGTCGACCACGCCAGCGGGGCCGGAGAGCGGCCGACTGTTGCCGACTGGATCGGGGCCCGCTCGACACCACTGAGTCGACCAGCAGCGGGGGCCGGAGAGGGGCGCCGACTGTGTCGACTGGATTCGGGCCACGCTTTCACACCACTGAGTCGACCAGCAGCGGGGCCGGAGAGGCGCCACTGTGCCGACTGGATCGGGACCGCTCACACCACTGAGTCGACCAGCTGCGGGCAGTCCGATGCCTACCCCGATCACAGAACTGCAACACAAACACGGTGTGCAGTGACGCCCCGGGGCCAATAGTGAAGGGGATCTCTGTGACGAAACCCCGAGTAACATGAACAAACCTGTCTGCAGACCCAATACAGCGACCAGCACACGGGATACACAGCGCGGCACTCTCTCAACTCCGAAGGCCCGTACGGTACCATACTCACACGTACAACCTCACAGCTCATGTTCGCGCCATCCATGCTACAACAGACGGATGGCATGACAGTCCAAATATACAATATACGCGGCGACTAATGTATGGATTCGTGACTGTTTTTCACCCGGTCCACAATACAAGATGCTGACCAATGAATGTAACCTATATCGACACGAATACATCGCTCCTAACTGTAAAACGCTCCGTTAAAGGCGAGCGAAAATAAGCTTAGAGTTGAACCGCACGCGGGTACCTAGCGTTACCAGTACACGCTGCAGTACAACACTCACAACACGTAAAACCAGGCCGTCGCCGGCACACGCTTCTGTGGCGGCCGCAAGGCGTCACCGCTTCACTGAAGTCTCTCTCTGTCTCTTTATCTCTCTCTGGAGCTCAGTCCCTTCTGACCAACGTCCCGGCCCGCCTCGCTGAACAGTCACACACAGCTCTCCGCAGTCCGGCCCTCTCTCCCGCCACTGCCGGCGGCGGAGGCGGCTGGCCTCTGTGCCGTCCCCGGCCGGCACGTCAGCACTACAGACGGCCCGCTCCGCTCACTAGGCGCTCTCCTGCCTCACACGCGGTCATCTCCGCGACCGTCCGGTCCGTCGGCTCCCTCCGGGGACACGGCCAGCACCTGCGGCACGGCGGCAGGTCCCGGGGCCGGCTCGGGGGCCGGCGCGGGGGCTGGCTCGGGGGCCGGCTCGGGGCTTGAGGCGGGGCTTGAGGCGGGGCTTGAGGCGGGGCTTGAGGCGAGGCTTGAGACGGCCCGCTGTCGGCCGCCCTCCGGCATCACCACCACCACCAGCGGCTCGATGGGCGGCGCCGGCCCGCCCGTCTGATCAGTCACGGGCGGCTCCACCGGCCGGGCAGTGGCCGCCTCACCGCCAGCCGAGTCCACATCTGCCAGACACACACATACAGGCATCGATTTAAATTGGAGGTACGGTAACAAGACAACACAAGTTGTACTGATCTATTCCGATAAGCACGAAAGAGTTGGTTTCCAAGCAGCAAAGGGCCTCACCTGAGTCCTCCTGAGTGAGGGGTTGGCAGCCACGGCGGGTCTGTCGCCGGCCCTGCAGAGGACAGCAG